>JAVKPL010003296.1:0-192762 GCA_032173675.1 Gastrolobium villosum
TTTTGGGAATTTGAAGGAGGCAATGTCCAATACTCCTGTGTTGATACTTCCTGACTTTTCCTTGCCCTTTGTAGTGGAAACTGATGCTTCTTCTGTGGGAATTGGGGCTGTCCTTCAACAGCAAAATCATCCTATAGCTTTCTTTAGCAAGAAGCTCGGTCCTAGATTGCGTGTAGCTTCCACATATGTTCGAGAGTTGTATGCCTTGACCGAAGCAGTTAAAAAATGGAGACATTATTTGCTGGGTTCTAGATTCATCATTCGAACGGATCATAGGAGTTTGAAGGAATTATTAACCCAAACGGTGCAAACGGTTGAGCAGCAGAAATATGCTTGTAAATTGATGGGCTATGACTTCTCTATTGAGTATAAACCAGGTTCTGCCAATGTGGTTGCAGACTCTCTGTCACGGTGCTTTGAGGAGGAACCTTCAGGTTTGCATTTGGCTTTGTTGACCGAAGCTACGTTTCCTCTCATTGATGAAATTAGAGCTGCAAATAACACTGATCCTGAATTGTTGGCCATTCGGTTGCAGCTGCAAAAAAATGAGCTGGTCAATTCTGAAATCATTGACAGGGATGGTATATTATTCCATAAAAATCGCTATCTTCTCGGTTCTACTTCTACCTTGAAGGAGATTGTTATGCAAGAGGCTCATTCCACTCTTATTGGTGGGCATGCTGGCATTTCTCGCACCTTCCTCCGATTATCAGCTTCTTTTTATTGGAAAGGCATGCGGAAGGATGTTCAGGAATTTGTTAAGCAATGTTCCGTTTGCCAGGTGATTAAACATACCACATCACCACCTTTGGGGTTACTGCATCCCCTACCCATTCCTGATGGAGTGTTTGAAGATTTGAGCATGGATTTCATTACGGGCCTTCCCTCCTCTAAAGGTTTCAATGTTATTTTGGTTGTGGTGGACCGTTTGACCAAGTTTGCTCACTTTGGGGCCTTGACCAACCCTTACACTGCTGCCAAGGTGGCATCCTTATTTTGTGACATAGTGGTTAAATTGCATGGTTTTCCTAAGACCATTGTGTCCGATAGAGACTCTATTTTTTTGAGTCATTTTTGGTCCCATTTATTCAGATGTAGTGGGACAACTCTGCGGACTAGTACAGCATACCATCCCCAAACGAATGGCCAAACTGAGGTAACTAATCGTTATTTGGAGCAGTACCTTCGGGCTTTCTGTCATGAAGAGAACCATAAGTGGGCTTTTTATTTGGGATGGGCTGAATATCATTACAATACTGCTGTTCACTCTTCCATTGGAATGACTCCCTTCCAAGCTCTATATGGTAAGGCTCCTTCAATGATTCCACCTTATATCAGGGGCTCGGTTAAAGTGGAAGCTGTTGATACCACTCTTGGTCATCGGGATGCATTATTGAGATGTTTGAAGGATCACTTACATAATGCTCAAAATCGGATGAAGCTCCAATCTGACAAGCACAGGAAGGATGTTGTGTTTTCTGTTGGTGATTTGGTGTTGGTAAAATTGCCACCATATAGGCAAATCACAGTAGCTAAGAGGACGTGCCAGAAACTTGCTAAACGGTACTTTGGGCCATTTCCTGTTGTTCGGGTTTTGAGTCCTGTGGCTTATCAATTGGGTTTGCCGGAGCATTGTCATATTCATTCCACTTTTCATATTTCTGTGCTGAAGTTGTTTCGGGGAAATGTGGTTCCTTGTGCTCTGCCGTTACCTGATATGTTTAAGGACAACCATCCAATTCAAGTTCCTTTAGCAGCACTGATGTCTCGGTTTGTCCAGGATGTGCAAGGCGTTCGTACACAATGGTTGATTCAGTGGACTAATTCTCTTCCTGAAGATGCCACGTGGGAATATGAAGAGGACCTTACAGTGTTTTATCCTGCTTTTTCTTTACCTCAACTGAACCTTGAGGACAAGGTTCCTATTGAAGGAGGGGGCAATGTTATGAATGGGGATCACAAGATGAAGAGGAAGACTGGGCTTCCCTGTTGGGCCAAGGATTACATTATGTAATCAGCCCAACACATTACATATTATAACCAATCCATTAGTGATAAGTCCCTCTTGCTGATTTACTGTTCTGTTAGTGGTTTCCACGTGTAGTTGTTAGCATTTGTTAGTAACTGCCTCATGATGTGGAACGTGTCACTATTAGCTATTCTATTAGGAAGGTTCTGGAGCCTCATTTACTTTTCTGTTAGAAGGGGATTTTCCTGCTTGGGTTATATAGAGTCAGTGGGCATTTTCGTTTGTTAAGCATTGAATATACAGAATTATCTTTTTCAGTTCATACCTTTCTCTCAGATTCTTTTATTTTTTGTTCTTCTGGTTGCCCAATCAATTTAGGATCCGCAATCCTAACATATTATTTTACAATCAATGTGCTCACACATTCCCATGCGCTAATAAGGCCTTGTACTTGTATACGGTGATTTGCTATTCCTAATGCATCTAATTCATAGATACTTAAAAATAATACGAAATTCCATATTAATCGATTAGCTTTAGGTTAGACATTTCTGTCAGATAGACGTAACAAATACTTAGAGTGATAATATTTTAACTAAAATCTTACGTGTTTGACGAAGAAAGGAAATATTTTAAAAGTTGATCCTCTCTATAATTCAATATATAAGGATATATAATAGTACTGTATAATAAATTGCTCCAAAACAGTGAATTAAAACATAACAAAACAAACTAGACTTAACCACGCCATAAATGTAAATGTGAACATTGATTCTGACGGTATATACTATTAAAAATAGTTGAGTAAGCAAGGGACTATAATGATTTGCCTTTTCTATATTTTAACTTATCATGCACTAACTTTCTCACATCAACATTAGACGTACACGTGGATTTCTCCAATGGGGGAAGAGTCGTGAAATTTTTAACTTCTGGAGAGGTCAAGTTATATTGCAAACATTCTCAAATCACAAACCACTTCGTGTTCCGCAAGATACTCCGGATTCAGGGAAAACGACATTCTCATCCCGAAAGAGACAAAAAACGACACCTATGTGCCAAGTGGCTTCGAGGTTGCTCCCAAACGCAAGACGCCAAAGGAACGTACGTACAGATCACGCGTTGTCGTATGTACTCTTCCGTGTTGACTTTCGCCGTTTAGCCTTATACTGTTGTACACATGGTGCACATTATGCTAAAAAAGGATTATGACAAATTGTTATTAGTGTCACGTCATTTTACATTCAAAATAAGCATGTTTGATTTGTTAATTCCCTGATTTGCTAAAAAAGTTTTTTTAATGACATAATAATATATAGTGTAATTGAGTGATAATATACAAAATATCTATATTGATAATGTATTAAAATTAAATAACTTCCATGACACTTATTTAATGAGATAATTTTAGTAATATTGTCATATAGTGTACTTACAAATATCTTCTCCCTTAAAATATCTTTCTTCTTGCGAGGACGTGGTGATAATCCAGGAGGGTGCTACAAAGTTTCCGCGTTCATGCTGGCCCTACTACAAACCGCAAGATATTTTATTCCTTGCGAGTGGATTTACGCACAATAGTTGTCGTTTTCTGCAGACAAAGGTATCGAGTACAGCGAGAAAATGTAAAGAGAAAGTGGAGAGAAAAGTCACTGACGATGAAAAAGATGTAAATGTTCTCACCTAGTGTCACAGACAATGAAAAAGATGTAAATGTTCTCACCTACTTATATATATCGGAAATAATTTTCTTTGTACGAAAATACTTATTTTATGTTATAGAAGTGAGACTCACAAGTAAGAGGAAAGAGAAAAAAAGAAGGGGACCACCTAGCTTTTATGTGTATAGGAAATTTAGTTATCTTATGTAAAAGGAGATAAATATATATATATATATATATATATATATATATATATATATACTATGAAGCACCGACACTTCAAAAACCCTGACGTGTCGTGTCCGACACTTCCCGACACTCTCGGACACTCCGACACTCCCCGACACTCCAACACGCATTATAGAAATTCAAAAAAAGGTTCAAATGTTGATTTGCGTTGAGTTTTTAGTTCCAACTATTAGATTCGTTGGATTACGATTATCATTTTATTGAGTTTAATATAAATATTTGGGATATGTTATGTTTCTTTGCAAAATTTATGAATATTATAGGTTTAGATTCATTTTTTTGTTAAATTATTGAATATTAAATATAATATATATTACATAAATTAAAAATATTATTTAATATTAAAACGTGTCCTAACGTGTCGAAATCTAACATTTTTTAGAATTAACGCGTCGGAGTGTCGTGTCGTATCGTGTCACGTGTCCCGTGTCGGTATCGGTGCTACATAGTATATATATATATATATATATATATATATATATATATATATATATATAGGAAATGTTTTTCTCATGTTACATGAGATAATTTGTCTCATGCAACACACAAAAAAAAATGAGTAGGATCCACTAAGAAAATGAGAGAGAAAGGAAAAAAGTCGGTCCTACCCCTTTTTGTGTGTCTTGCATTAGATAATTTGTCTCATGCAACATGAGAAAAAAAACACACACACACATATATATATATATATATATGATCCTTTGACACCGGTATCAAATTTGAATTTTGACACCTTATGTGAGAGCCATTAGATCAAAAAAGAGCAATGGTGTCACATGCTTACAAATCAGAGCCGTTGATATTTTTTGATCTAATGGCTCTCACATGAGGTGTCAAAATTCAAATTTGACACCAGTGTCAAAGGATCCTACCTCATATATATATATATATATATATATAGGGGTAGGATATTCTTACACCGGTTTAAGAGTTAGAAGTCTTACACTCAATCTTGACCATTGATCCATTGTATCCAATAGCTCACGTTACTAAAAATTTGAGCCCTTGTATCCAATAGCACTATCCAATAGCTCACGTTACTAAAAATTTGAGCCCTTGGATATAAATGGGATCAACAGGCAAGATTCAGAGTGTAACTTACACTGGTGTAAAATGATCCTAATATATATATATATATATATATATATATATATATATATATATATATAGGTTTTTTAAGAGTTATGCTGTAGGAAAAATGATTGTGTTATGTTATAGAGATTCATTTCGCGTGCCGGAGTGTTTTTTTTTGCTGCCGGTCCCACAAAATATTGTGTGTGTAGGAAATTTTTTGTGGTCATGTTAAATGATAGATGATAAACCCTATATATATAAGGTAGAATCATTTGACACCGGTGTCAAATTTGAAGTTTTTGAAATTTCATCTGAGGGTCATTAGATCAAAAAAGATCAATAGTGTCACATGTTTACAAATCAGAGCCGTTGATCTTTTTTTATCTAATGGCTCTCACAAGAGGTGTCAAAATTCAAATTTGACACTAATGTCAATGGATCCTACTTATATATATATATTCTTACGTCAATGTAGGCAATATCTTTATCCTGCACTCATAAAAATATGGGTCCATGAGCTTTTTTATTTTACAAATAATGGGGCCATAAGTTTATTTCTACGACATGAGATAACTTATCTCTTTTAACATGAGATTAATAACATCAATATATATATATATATATATATATGGCTTTATATTTCTTATTCAACATGAGAATTGAATTTTCATGTTGTAGAGACAAAAAACATGTGGGACCCGTATGTTAGAAAAAATTATGTGTAGGACCCGCGTTGACACGAAAATCGAAGGGTGGGTAGGAAAATTGTAATTCTCATGTTAAATGAGAATTATAAAACCCATATATATATATATATATATATATATATATATATATATATATAGAATAAGTTATTCTACCTACTTTATTTTCCTGTCTATCTTTACTTACTACTTTCTGACATCGTTATATTAGAATCTAAAGAGGTGAGAGAAATTAATTTTTAAAAATAATATTTTATAATGGTAAGCAAAGGTAGGAAAAAAAGAGAGAGTAGAATAACATATTCTTATATATATATATATATATATATATATATATATATATATATATATATATATATATATATATATATATATATATGGGACAGGTTATATTTACAAAATTTTTTGTTTACAAACTACACTATCTTCTCCCGGGAGAAGATAATGTAATTTGTAAAAAAAAATTCAAAAAAAATTGTAAACGGATCATTCCCCTATATATATATATGTGTGTGTGTGTGTTTGTGATATGTTATTTTACTTACCATTTTTTCTGCTTACCTTTGTCTACCATCCTCCAACACGGTTAGATCAGAATCTCAAGAAGAGAAAAAAAGATAAATGTTAGTTAAGATTATGATCTAACGGTGTTAGAGGAATAAATCTTTGGTACTACTGTTGTACCTAGATTAGCTGACATGTAATATTTTCATTGGTAGGATGCACTGAATCTTTGGTACAACAGTAGTACCAAAGATTTATTCATGTTGGAGGGTGGTAGGCAAAAAAAAATGTAGGTAGAATAACCTATCTCATATGTATATGAGGCGGGATCCTTTGACACCTCATCTGATAGCCGTTAGATCAAAAAAAATTAATGGTATCAGATGCATACAAATCAGAGTCGGTTGTTTTTTTTATCTAACGGCTATCAGATGAGGTGTCAAATTTGAAATTTGACACCAATGTCAAAGGATCTTACCTATATATATATATAATGGGAATTGTTTTTGTTATGTTACGTAATATAAAAACAAATTTCTTACTCTCATAAAAGGAAGAGAGAGGAGAGAGAACGGGAAAAAGAGAAAAATTTTAGAGTGGGTCTCATATAAAATTTGTGTGTGTAGGAAAATGAATTTATGTTAGATAACCTAATAAAAACAATTCCTATATATAATTGTGCGCTTGTATCCAATAAAAAAAAGTATTGTGCTAAAAAATTCTTGGTGCGTGAAATTACATAAGGTTCAGGTGATTTCCATGCCAATAGTGGAGTGATGCATATTAATCATAGTCGAATACAGTTATAAAAAAATAAATAGGATCGTAAAATATTTGATGACAGAAATGTTTTGTCCTCTAGTCCAAATTACCCGCCTAGAAAAATACCCAAATTAAGTGCACTGAATTAGAAATTATTAACAAATGGGACGGCTTGTTTTCCTAGTTTTTTCTTTTGTATAATTTTTAAAAGGGAAAATTGTTTGTCTTTTTAAACGATACAATTTATATCATTTTACTCTCACAAAGAGGTGAGACTCACACCTTTATATTTTTTTGTTAACTCTCTCTCTCCTCCTTTATCTATCTCTTTCTCTCTCTTAAAATGACACAACTTTACATCCTTTAAAATGATACACACTTTTACCTTTTAAAAAATATAGGCAATATATTATATGTTAAGAAAAAAACATATTTTGAATCTTTAATTGCGTTCGTTTTTGGAGGCTTTGAATTAGAACACACTAAAATTGAATAAAAAATGTAATTAGGTACGAGTCTTCAAGAGGAATGAATTGTCAAAAGAGTATGAATTCAAATAGGAAGAAAATCTTTGAGGCTAAAATTGGATATTTGTCACACCACTCAACTTGGAATTATTCTTATACTTTCACAAATTCCTTTCTCCGCTTGAATCACGAGGATATCTGGGAACCTGACTCACCCTATAAAAATAATTAGGATCTTGAAATTCAAAAACAAAAGTAAAAAAGTGATAAACATTTTTGTTCGTGGATTGAGCTTCAAAATGGCCAACAACACTCGTCCAAAATAAATTTAATATTAAATTTTGTGAAAATGCTTCGCGTATATGCTTTAAGAACATATTTGCTTATTTTTTTATGAAAAAAAAAATTTCTCTTATAATAGGAGATAATTGAAATCTTAAAACAATGTTATTTTAAGATTTAGAGGGAAAAATGCAAGGTATTTTGGAATTTTTAATTTTCTCTTGTATCATGAATTTTATTAATATACACTGCATTTTTTTTTTTCCAAACCCCAAAGCAACATCCTTTTAAGATTACATGAGATAATTTTATCTCTTGTTGCAAGAAAAATATTGATCACTTTTCCCTTTTTTAAATGCAGGAAAATAAGAAACTAAATAATAGAATGTCAAGTGAAACCAATTATAATTAAAGGGTGAGAGGATTACAAACATGAAGTGCCCAACTAAATCCCCTTCTAAAGTTTTATACTATGCAAAGCAAGGATATTCCTCGTCTATTCATAATTTTTTTTATGGTTTAAGTGAAACAACGTGAGATATTATATAATGAGTTTTACTTACAAGTGTATCAAGATAATTTATTACCTACTGCTAAAGAAAAAAGATAATTGATTACCCACATTTAATATTTCTTATTAAATATTTCTATCTTAGCGTAATAAATATTTTACTTTTATTTAATACTATATACTTTTATTTGATTAACAAATACTCTAAAAAAACATGAAAGTGGTAAATATGTCAAAGTTAGAATTAGTTTAAAGCCTTAATCCTGGACCCGCCCCGAATTGGATTAGTTGCGAAGCAATGAACCGATTGGAATATTTCTAAAAAAAGAAAAATAATGAAATAGTAAGAAAATGAAAAATATATATTATATGAATGTGTAAAAGCAATTGTCACTATATGTGTTTTAATTTTTATATTACGGATCTAAATAAAAAAAGGGGAAAATATTTCTCCAGTCACTGCAGATAAAATTATCTCCAGTGAGCTCAAAACGACGTCGTTTTGAGTTATAAAATTAAAAAATTATAATTACAAAGACTAATATAACCTTGTAATATATTAGAATTACAAAAATATATTGATTTTCGTCTCAAAATGACGTCGTTTTGGATTCACTAGAGATAATCTTTTACCATAAAAGAAATCCGTGTTATATGAATGGCAATTATGAACACGCAATAATCAGAATGTACAAAAGCATGCAAGTTTAGATCACACAATCACAAGCACGAAGTGAAGTAAATGAACGTAAACAAAGATTAAATCATGCAATGATAACAATAGTTTGACAAAAATAGAAAACTCAAGACAATATTAGATATTGTATCTTTAGGGTAATTTCTCTTTCTATACTGCTTAAGATTGGTGAACAAAGGCTTTTAAGAATATAACATGTACCTCTATTTTGGTGGTGTGTACACGACCAACCAAAATAACACGATTGAAAATTGCACAATTATACTATCCAAAAAAAAATAAAAAAATTGCACAATTATAAATGCAAAATCGAGAATACAAAATAACAAAATTTCGGTATGAGTTTATAAAGGAAAAAATCAGTGTTTTAATTTTTTATATTTGTATGTGAAGCTTAGCCTCATGTAAAGACAAAATAACCAATTTATTCCTTATGTAACTTTAAAATTATGAACATGTTTCTATAATTACTCTCTCTTCTATTCGCTCACGTCTCATGCGTACCGACCACATTTTTGGTGATCAAAGAATATTCCTTTCTCAAAAGAAAAAATTGTAAGGTATAATGTGTGTCATTTTAAATGATATAAGTTGTGTTTTTTTTACTTTTAACACTATGTATTCGATGTAGTATATAGTTATAATATAAAAAGTTTTTTTTTTCCATTTTTCATGTCAGTTGATGACCTAATGTGATTGTTCTCCTCAATTTTTTTCTTCATATTATACAGTGGCGGAGTCAGGATCGGAGGGGGTGAAAATTAATTTTTTATCTTACATAATACAACTATTTATTTTACCTATTGACCTCATAGGAACTCATTTAGGTAATTTTTTACCAAAATATTAACATTTAACAACATTTGAAAGATCGAAAAAAAATGTACTATTGCTCGGGTCCAACAGACATAAAAAGTAGTTTAAAACAATAATTAAAAAAAATGTCTTAATTAAAACAATGTTTTTAACTATTTTTTTAAATAAAATAAAAGACTGCAACCAAGTTGCACTAAAAAGTGAATCTTTTAAGTTAGAGCAAACACATTTTCTCTATATGAAATCACTACACAAAGAGAAACACAACCATGCAAATGAAAAGAGAGAAAAGGGTGGCAAAAAAGCCAAAGCTTTCATTAACTAAAACATAGCATATGAAAATAAAAAAGAAAATGCAGAAAATGTTACACATAACACATACACATCAGGTGAAGTGGAGATAGATTTCAACTTCGATTTCAAATCAAAACTTTCAAAAGAAGCACAATTAACAATAACAACAATATTATATTTGACCTTCAATTATATTAAATTTTTTTTGGAGATGGGAGGGGGCGGTTGCCTACCCTAGCCTCCGCCCCTGATATTATAACTATGTAATACATAGAGTACATATTATAAAAAAATTAAAAGGACACAACTTATCTCCTTTAAAAAAACACAAACAATTTTTTCAAAAATATAAAAGAAAATAATTATAAAATAAGGATAATATAAATATATTATTTTTTTCATATTTGTATATTTTTCACAGGCTGAAAATAAAAAAATAAAATTCTTAAAGCGGTTAACAATTTTAGCGTAAGGATAAAGTTTCAGACTTTCAGCCTTTCAGGTGAAGGTATGGTATCTGGAAAGAGACAAAAGGCGAATATGCCGTTTTTGGTTTATTGGGATTTTCGAAAACTGAGAACAACCCAAAGGTTAGTTACGAACTTGCGATGATTGGTGACTAAACCTGGGGGTATCCATAAAATATGCTGGTTTTGAAAGTTCACATGTGAGGAAAAAAAAAAAAAAAAAAGTGTAAATGGTTATACGATATAAATATAGGAAAAAATGTTTCTTATTTTAAATGACATAATTTATGTTATTTCACTCTCACAAAGAGGTGAGACTCACATCTTTATATTTTTTAGTTCACTCTGTCTCCTCTTTTATGTATCTCTTTCTCTCACTTAAAATGATACAATTTACATCATTTAAAATAATACACATTTTCCCCCTAAATATATCTTTTACACAAACAGGGATTTTGATATTTATTTCTCTTCTTCTCACATGAATTCACATAAACTCCGTATACATTTATATATATTAAGAAAAATTATACTCTTATGTTACATATAAGACTCATATATTAAAGAGATAAATTTATCTCTTAGAACATAAACATTAAACCAACATTAAAAACATACTAAGCACCCATCATTATTCAAAACCTGCATTTTTCTCTCCATTTTTCTTTGGGTTTGCATTCTATCATTTATATGGCCACAAAAAGTTTCCTACACACACAACATTTTGTGGGCTCATATGTTTTAAAAAAAAATTCTAGCACACAAAACGAATATCTATAACATAACGTAATCACTTTTCCTACAACATAACTCTTATAAAACCCTTTTTCTTTTTCAGCAATTGATCTAGATGAGCAATTGTGTGCAACAATTTTTTTCTTTATAATGGAAAGTCTTTTTAAATTCATCATTGTAAGCAAAAAAATATATGAAATCAGATGATTTGATTCTCCATTTCAAAAAATGCTTGATCTAAAAATATTGCAAGATTTAAAAGGTTAGGCTTTACAATTTACACTCCATGCCCACATTCTACGTTCACATAATATTTATAAAAATATTCTGAAAATATTTTAGATAATAATCATAATAATAAAGTGTAATTATTTAATAACATATAAGTACATGGGATGTTCTGTTATAGAACATCCAGCTATTCATTTTTAATTATATACTATTGAAAGTATATAATTGTAATATTAAAATTATTAAATAATTGCAGAATGAACAGTATCATTTCTTCAACATATTTTTTATATTTCCCATAAAAGAATACTAACCATATAATGATGAATTAAAAATGATAATTTTGTAACTATTTATTTCAATATTTTTTACTTTTTTTCTTGTTACTATTAATTCACTTTTCTATTTTAAGACTATAATACTATATGATATGATATGGTGATATTAAATAATATATTAGAGGTTCCATTTAATAATAATAAACAAATGAAACTTGTAAAAAAAAAAAAAGCGAGAAGCTCGTCGTGTAGCCAAATGTCAGTTAGTGAGTGGGCGAGCATCACGGATTTTGTGTCGACTCCAAGGAGAATCCGTGATTGGGTTATGGGACCCACCATCGAATAGAAAAAGCCTCTACTACGTGGCACGCTCGCCGCGTCTCTTGGAATTTCAAACTGCTTCTTTTGCCAACAAACAACTGTATCTATTTCCTCTCTTCTTTTTATTCTTCTCCTTCTTCACATTAAGTGTGGACTCGCTCCCTCACTCACTCACTCGCTCATTCACTCGCTCACTCGCTCATTCACTCGCTTCTCTAACTCAGTGCTGTTCTTTACCCTTACCTCCATGGATCCTACTCGAGCTTTTGTCAAGAGTGTCAGGCGTGTCGTCGTCAAGGTCTCTCAACTTAATCATGTCACGATCACGTGCATTCTCGTTCTATTTTGATTGAGGCCGTTCCTCTTTTTTATTTTATTTTTTATTTTTTTTTCAATGAAATTTGTTTTGTTTAGAGAAAACGAAGAAAATCAACGTTGTTCCATGTTTTCAATCATGTCAATTGTCATGTGTGGATGGAAATGGCAGTTGTAAGCTTTGTAATCGATTAATAGAGTATTATTTGTTTGATGATGACTTTTTTCTAACATAGATGAATTAGGAAAACGAGATCTTGAGGAAATTGTCACTTTTATTGAATGAGTGACGCATTAGATGTTTAATTTCGCTAGCAAAATGGTTTTCTGTAACATATTTTATTTCTGTACTACTTTGTATGTGTTAGTATCTCATCATTGACACTATTTTGTTTTTAATTGTTCTGCAATTAATCGTTTATTTATTTTCTCATATTTGAAGGTTGGAACAGCTGTGGTTACTCGAAGTGATGGAAGATTAGCGTTGGGAAGACTTGGAGCTCTCTGCGAGCAGGTGTAGTATTTTTCGCTGTGTAAACAGAATAGCATTACATTACTTATATCAGAATCTTGATAACATCCATTCACATAAACCAAACTTGTATCTGAATAGCATTTAAAAACCATAGCAGCTCCGAATCCAGTAAAATACCCAAATCTTTTATTCAATTTTTTTTTTTTTTAATTTACAAATAAATATAAAGAACTTTATAAATTAAGGAAGATGGTGAATAGGTGGAGTAGCTCTGATGAAATCCTTGTCCTGCTTTGCTCTTCTGCTATTTTGAATGGCTGCTGGACTTACAAAATTTACATGTGTTTGATATTTCTTCACTGGTCACGTAATTTTTGTGGTAACTGAAAGCTATCTTTAATGCAGCTTAAAGAACTAAATACTAAGGGATATGAGGTTATATTGGTGACTTCAGGCGCAGTTGGTCTTGGCCGGCAAAGACTAAGATACCGCAGATTGGCCAATAGCAGGTTTCTGTAACTTATCTTTTGTTATATTAAACTAAACATTTTTTATTGAAATGCATCAAACTTTTCAACTAATAACTTGTTCATACTTTCATTCTATCAATTTGTAAGAATTGGTAAAAGTTAAGTAGTATGTGATGTTCCAAAAAAAATGAGTTTTCGTGCTATACAAAACTCAAAAAAAATAAAAAATAAAATAAAATCAGTCTGAATTATTTATTTGTGTTTTTGTTAAACAGGACAAAAATGTTGTGTTCCATTGCTAAAAGCGTTGTGTTTCAAAAAGTAATTCAAGTTTCATCGCTAAATCCAAGCATAATTCCTATTGTAATTTTGTTCTTTTTGAATTATTTAATTAGGACTAGAGCAGTATTGGATTGAGGGATTTTGTGCAAACTTTTGTATGTTTTTATCAATATAAAGTAGAGTTTAAGAGACAAAGGAAGAAAATGATGAGCCTGAAATAAAGAGTTTACCTGTTATGCAGCTTTTCGGATCTTCAAAAGCCACAAGGCGAATTTGATGGCAAAGCATGTGCGGCCGTTGGGCAGAGTAGTCTCATGGCTCTCTATGATATCATGTTTAGTCAGGTGCACACAAAATTTTGTTGCAAATTCATCAAGTCTTGAATCTTATGTATGTGTGTTTTGCCTGAATACATTAACAGGAGTTTTATTAATCTAATTGTTTCCTGTATATTGATGTTGATATGTCATTTTTCTGATGCAGCTTGATGTGACTTCATCCCAACTTCTTGTCAATGATGGGTTTTTTAGGGATACAGCTTTCAGAAAACAACTGTCGGACACTGTGAACTCTTTATTAGATTTAAGGGTTATCCCCATTTTCAATGAAAATGATGCTGTTAGTACAAGGAAGGCACCATATGAGGTATGCTGCTTTTCCTTACACTATTTCATTTGAATTAACCATATATTTATTTAGTTACTTTTTTCCACGATGCCTTTGATTGCTCTCTACTCCTAAGTACTAACTTGATTTTCCGGGTTTAATTACCTTTTATTGCAAGCACTGTCTGCAGGATTCTTCTGGTATCTTCTGGGATAATGACAGTTTGGCTGGTCTATTGGCTCTGGAACTTAAAGCAGACCTTCTTGTTTTGTTGAGTGATGTTGAGGGCCTATATAGTGGCCCTCCGTGTGACCCAAAATCAAGGCTAATTCATACATATGTGAAAGAAAAACATCAAAAAGAAATTACTTTTGGAGACAAGTCAAGATTGGGAAGAGGGGGCATGACTGCTAAAGTCAATGCTGCTGTTTGTGCTGCTTATGCTGGAACACCTGTGATCATTACTAGGTACCTTCCATTTTGTGCCGAGCATTCACTGATGCAGGAAAATATTGACACTGAAAGTAACTATTTGTGTGTCACTTTCGGATCCAACATATCCAAAGAGAAATTGTTTTACTTATTAATTTTTGTTTTGACTATTAGAGGCATTAGTGATTACCTGTCATAAAATAATGGACAAAGCATCAGGAATAAAATGGAATGAATTGGATTCTCGTATGAACTGGTTTGTAAATTTCTTGGTTGTGAAACTGCATACATCATTTTAAGCTGGTTATGGATATCCATGATCAGTTGACCTGAACATGCAATGTAGATTTTCCTCTAACATCATGTTCATTATACATGAACGCTATTCCATTCAATGCTCATTTCCCTTGTTTTGTTATTTATTTATTTTTATTTATTTTTTTAAAATTCCATTATTACTCTGTAGTTCAAGTGATGAAAATAAGTCCATCATTTCCTTTATTTTGAATTTATGAAAATTACATGCTTGTATTATATAATTACATGCATACTGCATATTATGGAGTCTTGCATTTTTGCTGACTTCAAATTGCTTTCCAACATCTTTTGAAGTGGCTATGCTACAGACAACATCATACGAGTGCTTCAAGGAGAAAGAATTGGTACTGTCTTTCACAAAGATGCTAATTTATGGGCCAACATAAAGGAAGTGAGTGCACATGAACTGGCAGTTGCAGCACGTGATAGTTCTAGACGACTTCAGGTTAGAATGTGAACAGCAAGGAGGTCTAGTTTCATGCATTTCTTTAAGTGGCGATTAAGTTATACTAATTTGTTTTGGTTTCAGGTCCTAAATTCTGAAGAAAGGAGGAAAATATTGCTGGAAATGGCTGACGCATTGGAGAAAAATGAAAACATGATAAGGATTGAGAATGGAGCTGATGTTGCTGATGCAGAGGAGGCTGGATATGAGAAATCACTGATATCACGTTTAACCCTGAAACCTGAGAAGGCAAGAACTTAATTGGTTACTTACACTTGAAAGAAAGAGTGAATATTATTGCTATTGTGTAGAATACAAACAAAAGGTCACAATATATAGAAGCCTAATGGGCTTAAAGGAATAAACCCAAATACTAAAAAGGAAAGGAATCCTAAGAAGAAAAGGAAACAAATAATTGCAATATCAACTAGAGATAATTCTAATATTTACAACACTCACCCTCAAGCTGAGGAATGGATATTTATCATTCGTCGCTTGTTAGTAAGTTCTTGAAACCTATCAGCAGGAAGTCCCTTAGTCAAGACATCAGCCAGTTGATGACCAGAAGGAATATATGGAGTAGTGATCAATCCGCTGTCTAGTTTCTCACCTTGAGATCATCAAGAATGAATTTCAGCCATAATAATTCGCAGATACCTTAAGCCATGGCTCGAGATTCTGCCTCTGCATTTGACCTAGCAACCATATTTTGGTATTTACTTCTCCATGTTACTAGATTTCCACAAAGAAACATACAATAGCCCGAGGTAGACCGTCAGTCAGTCACAGATCCAACATAACTAGCATCTGTATAAACATCCAAGGATAAGTTTCCTCCTCTCTGGAATAATAGTCCTCTGCCTGATGTGGCTTTTAGATAATGGAGAATCCTGTTCGCTGCTTGCAAGTGTTTTTCCCTTGGATCATGCATGAATTGGCTAAAATTACTAACTGCATAAGCTAAATCAGGTCTAGTACAAGCCACATATATCTTCCCACCATTTGTTGATATTATTCTTTGTCAACTGGAGGGCTCTCATTTTCACTTTCTAGTTTGTGATTCTGCTCAATCGGAGTATTGGAAGGTTTACATCCAAGTTTTTCTGCTTCTTTAATGAGATAAGAACATACTTTCGTTAACGAATAAAGATCCCCTTCTTCGAATGGGGAACCTCTACCCCAGGAAAATATTTATATTTTCCAGGATCTTTAACTTCAAATTCAGCAGTTAGTGTTTCTTGCAGAGCACATTTCTCACCTATATCATCCCCTGTTATAATAATGTCATCGATATAAACTAGAAGGATAGTGAGCTTACCTTCCTGAGAATGTTTGAAGAAAAGTATGTGATCTCCTTGACTTTGCTTGTATCCTAATGAAATTATAACCTTGGTAAATCTTCCAAATCAAGCATGTGGGGATTTCTTCAAGCCATGCAACGCTTTTTTTAATCTGCAAACTTTATTATCTCTATTGTAGAGTCGAATCCTGGTGGAATCTCCATGTAAACCTCTTCTTCTAATTTGCCATTGAGGAAAACATTTTTCACATCAAATTGTTTCAAATCCCAATTAAAGTGAGCAACAAGGGACAATAAAACTCTTACAGTGTTTATTTTGGCCACTGGAGCAAATGTTTCTTCGTAATCAAAGTCATAGGTTTGTGTGTACCCCATTGGCTACTAACCGAGCCTTACACCTCTCAAGAGACTCGTCAGAGTTATATTTCAGAGTATACACCCATTTGCACCCTACTGCCTTTTTCCTGTTTGGCCTGTCAACAACTTCCATGTATTATTCTTCTCCAAAGCATTCATCTCGTTACGCATGGCTTGAACCCAATTATAATCCTTTAATGTTTAATGCATTGATGTCGGGATTGAAATGGAGTAAAGTTTTGTAATAAAACTTCTATGCTGCATAGAAAGATTCTTAGAGGAGACAAAATGAGAGATAGGATCTTGGGTATAAGACCTTTTCCTTTTTTTTTTTTTGATAAACAAGACCTTTTCCTTTTCATTATAGCAATGAGTAATATCATGCTCAGGAATAGAAGAAGTAATGTATTCAGTACTTATCAGTGATTCAGGCGATTGCAGTTGTTGATGGGGTAATGTGGGTTGTTTCTTCCTTTGGTATTGTAGTTCAAGTGTCCCAGCTTTTCGTACTTCCTGTCGATCGATAGGAGGCATATCACATGAGGTATCAGATGAACTCTCAGCCTCATTAACTAAGTCTTCCTTTTCATTATCATATAGTGTAGCTACTGGGGTAAGAGGTGTAGGTGTAGGTGTAGGTAATGGAAAGGGAACTCAGACTCGAAGAAATCAGATGAAGCTTCTATATTGTTCTCCCCCTGAAGTTGAGGGTGTAGGAAGTAGGACTCAGATTCATTGAAGCTAACATCTATAGAGACAAAGAACTTATGACTTCGAGGATGGTGGTATTTGTATCCTTTCTTGTCGGGAACATAACCAAGGAAGACACACTTAAGGGCTCTAGGCTTTAATTTACTCCGATGTTGTTTATGGATATGGACGAAGGCAACACACCTAAACACGTGGGTATAGAGCTGGGTATAGATGTTTGAAATAGTAATGCTCTGGTAAGAGCTGTAGTTAATATGGCTTCTCCCCAGTAAGAGCTGGGTATAGATGTTTGAAATAGTAATGCTCTGATGACTTCAAGCAAATGAAGATTCTTTCTTTCATCAACCCCATTCTGTTATGGGGTATCCACACATGTGAGTTCATTAACCATACCTTTGTCTTTAATGAACTGGGAAAGACGGTGATTGACATATTCTATACCATTATCTGATTTCAAGCGTTTAATGAACTGGGAAAGACGGTGATTGACATATTCTATACCATTAATACTTTTATCAAACAGTGTCTCAATCATATAATAAAATTGGACAAACAACTGTGTTACGTTTGCCTTGTCTTTCATCAAGAATATTCATGTTAGCAAAAGAAACATTAGTGACCTTGGAAGGCCCCTAAATATTAGAATGAATAATAACAAAAGGTTCAACACTTTTTATTTCACTAGAAGGAAAAAATTCACGATGGTGTTTTACAAACTCACAAATATCACAATGAAAAGACTCAACAGACTGTGACATAAATAAAGATGGAAACATAGACTTAAGCAAGCTAAAAGGAAGATGCCACAGACGCTTGCGATGAAACCAAATAAGAGATTGAGCGCATGTGTTCTTACTAGTCATAGACAAAACACCAGTACTAAAGGGCTTACTGAGAGATTCAAACACGGGCCTAAGCCGTTCCAATTCCTCGCGACGAATAATAGTAAACTCACCAGGCATATTCGAGGCCTCATTCACAGAAGGGATGTCTGAGGAGATTAAAAATGATTGACCTCCTGAGATTGACTTACCAAACTTCTCCAGAACATGTTGCTTCCCCTGAACAGGTACCAAACATCTTTTGTGCGACCTGGTCTTTTAAAATAGTTGCACCAACGTCCCTCTTTGCTGGGCTTAGAAGAAAAGAACCCCCGAAGAGGAGGCCTAGATGAGATCATAACAAACCTATCAGTGGGACTAGAATCAGAAGGGGTTCGAGTAGTGACTTTAGATGAGAGCATGACAGATCCTTCTAACAACTTGGCATCCATTGTGATGGCCCTCGACTTTCTTCACATCTGACAGTGTGAAAAACTTTAGAAAGAGAAGGTAATTTTTCCTTACCAAGAATTTGAATCCGAATAGGGTCATACTCAGAGTTGAGTCCACAAAGAAAATCAAAGATCTGATTCCTTTCAACTAAGGCGGCCAGGGTGGCTGCATCCTTGCTACACTCCATTGTCAAACTCTGGTATTGATCAAGCTCAGTCCACAATCCATTCATAATACCATAATATTCTGTTACAGAAAAAGAGACCAACTTGGTAGAAAAAATCCTATTCCTCATATCATATCAGGTGGTGGCATCTTGCTTCATTGAGTAAGTCTACCTAAGAACGACCCAGATCTCAAGATCAGTATGTAAGAGCATGCGATGTTGACTAACTTCAGGAGTCATAGAGTTTATAGCCACGTCATAATAAGAGATTATTCATCATCCCAATAAAAAAAAATTGGATCTGTTTTGGCAGGGACAGGTCTTTCAAGATGAGCAATCTTACAACGTCCTTTGAGGATCGTACGAACAAGCTGGGACCATTGCAAATAATTTTTTCCATTAAGACGATAATTTTGATGGAGATCAGGAAGATCATTTGGACAAAGAGGAGCCATGGGGTGTGTAACAAGTTGTGGTTGATCGGTTGCGGTGCTCTCAATGTCCGACATAGCGCTTAAAGGTCAAAAAAGAACCATTAGACACAAATAAACAACGCAAAATGAGCAGGTAAGTACCGTAGAAGCCTCTGAACGTCCCAACAGTAACAAATATGTCAGATCTGATCGAAGGAGGCTTGAGTGGCTAAAAAAACCCAATTTTTATGACGAGATCAAAGACCTACTACTGGAAAAGTGTCTGATCAAGTAGGTAAGGAGATTTGGAGCCGGGAAGTCAAGACGATTACAATCGAGGTGGTCTGAGGCAGAATGATGGCTAAATGCGCCGTCACACGCTGGGAAAGTGGTGAAGTGTGAGTCCCACACTCAAAGAGTCTAGGTCGCGCGTGAGGGCTCCGGCAGCAGTGGGCTTTTGTGCAAGGGTGGTGCGAGCTATTCTGTGGGTGGTCGGAGGTCAAAAGTTGCCGAAAAAGTGGTCGGCCAGAATCTGAACAGTTGTTGGAGACTTCTACATGCAATCGGAGAAGCGTGAGGTCTTCTTCTGATCATGAAATTGTCGTAGATTAGTAGATCAGGAAATTCTAAGATGAAAGGTGGTCTTCTCAGGCCAAAGAGGTCCCTGAAATTTTTTCCTATGGCGGCGAGGTGACCAGAGATTGTCAGAAAAAGAGTCTGCTCTCAAGACTGCAAATGCGGAAGCTAAGAGGGCTCCCAGATCGAGAGCTCTGATGCCAACTTGAAAGAAAGTGAATATTATTGCGATTGTGTAAAATACAAACACTATAGAATAGGCTCAAAGGAATAAACCCAAATACTAAAAAAGACAGGAATCCTAAGAAGAAAAGGAAACAAATAATTACAATATCAACTAGAGATAATTCTAATATTTACAACACTTAATGAAGTGAAAAATTGAAAGAGAACTTGCCCTGCTTTTTGTTGTTGTCACTGTCCAAATAACACTGACTTGTCACTTTCCAAAGCAGGTTTTGTGAAGTTTTCTCTTTAATTGAGCATGTTTTAGTCTGACCTTGTTTTTTGTATTTTCAGATCTCTAGTCTTGCAAAGTCTGTTCGCATGCTGGCGGACATGGAAGAACCCATTGGTCAGATTTTAAAGAGAACTGAGGTCGAAACCCCCTATACAATTATGTCATTAATTAGTTAATAAGTAGCACGTGAAATTGGTTGTGACATTGTAATATTCAACTTTAAATGTTTAAAGTATTTAATTATTCTAATATTTGCCTTTTGCAATTATTCAATAACAAATTCTGGAAAGTGAATAATGTTATGAAAACTTGCTTCCTACTGTTCAACACAATTTAGACAGTTCTGATTACTGCTGTTTGTGTCCAGCTAGCAGATAAACTCATCCTGGAGAAAATATCATGTCCTTTGGGTGTCCTCCTGGTTATATTTGAGTCTCGACCTGATGCTCTTGTTCAGGTTAAGATAAGAAACCTACTTCTTGTAATTCTTAATTATCAATCCTGCAACCTGAATAAAAATGTTAAAGATGTGACCATGATTAAAAATTCTGCATCTAGTATACTGAGTCTAGCGTTACTGATCAAGTAATTTGTGAAAATTTGTTTCGTAATATTGAAGATTGATCTTTAAGATATTTGTTGAAATGGACTAATAGATAGCTGCATTGGCAATTCGAAGTGGAAATGGTTTACTACTTAAAGGAGGAAAGGAAGCCAAACGATCAAATGCAGTCTTACACAAGGTTTGTCTATTTATTTTATAGCAGGCTGTTGTTTTACCTGATTAATCCGAATCAGAATTGTAAGTTGTCATAATTTTAGTTTATAAACATGTTTTCATCTTTAATATTTCTTCATTATTGTAGGTGATTACTTCAATTATTCCAGATACAGTTGGTGACAAACTTATTGGGCTTGTGACTTCAAGAGAAGAAATTCCAGATTTGCTCAAGGTGGATACAAGTAAAATTTCTGTCATTTATTTGTCTGAGATGATTTTCAACTAATTATACTCTGCCACAGCTTGATGATGTAATAGATCTTGTGGTCCCCAGAGGCAGTAATAAGCTTGTTTCTCAAATCAAGGATTCAACGAAGATTCCTGTTCTTGGTCATGCTGGTAATACATACATATAAGTTTCCTATTTGTGGTTACAATTACAAACTAGGATTCTATTACATTGTTATTTTTTGCAGATGGAATATGTCATGTATATGTTGACAAATCAGCTAATATGGATATGGCAAAGCAGATTGTTAGGGATGCAAAGATTGATTATCCTGCAGCCTGCAATGCAATGGTAATTACAGTTTACATCCCCTGAAATGCCCCAACTATTATATGTGCATCAATATCCATATCTCCTTCTGGGTTTTCCTAATTTGCGATTCATGATGTAAATTGAATCTGTCGACTGTGCTCATTACAATATTGTGTTTTGATGTTCTTAGGAAACCCTTCTTGTACACAAGGATCTGTCAAGAAATGGAGGACTTGATGTACTTGTTGCTGAACTCCAAGAAGAAGGTTTGACCTTAGTTGCAAATGAATTAATAATGAACAAAACTTGCATTCAGATTCGGATTTTTATTTTATTTTTTTTTAAATCTTTCTTAGCTTCTCTTTTAATAACATTTACATAATTTAAAGAAATTTTGCTGTATTAGTTTTATACTTTTATATCATACGATGTTTATTTGTTTTTCTTCTTTATACTAAGGGATTTATGAATATCATGTATGAGGGAGTTATCTAGAGACATCTCATGTGGGGCCCATCTTTTTTAAAAAATAAAATAAAATAACTTCAAAGGTGGACCCCACATGAGATGTTTCTACCACATGACACAAACTCCTTCCTGGAACATGATATTCATAAATCCCTTACACTTAATCCGATTTTTTTCCCGTGTTTAAAACTAGCAAGTGTCCCATTTATTGCAATTTTTAAGTATTGTTGGATAATACGTATTGATAATGTTACTCCTATACGTCTTGTTAGAAAGTGATCATTTTGTTCTGACTTTTGAGGGTCTCAGTTTCAGAGTTTATGAAACTAAAAATTATTTTCTTTCTATTTATTTTAGGGTTATATGTTCAAATGGAGTAGTTTTTTTTTTTCTTAATGATTACTTGGACGTGGTTGGTCTAAACCATGCTGTCAAACTGGGAAAGGATAACATAGCTGCTGTATATCAATCCACACGCAGGTGTTAAACTGTATGGTGGACCAAGAGCCAGTGCCTTATTAAACATTGCTGAAACAAGCACTTTCCATCATGAGTATAGCTCACTGGCTTGTACAGTTGAAATTGTAGAAGATGTTTTTGCTGCCATTGACCACATACATCAACATGGAAGGCAAGTTTGGGTTCCTCTGCAAAATCTACATTTTGATTCTTTGTTTCATAAACATTATTATGCTGAAAGTTTATTTCTTTGTTTCCTGTTTCTGCAGTGCTCATACTGAATGCGTTGTTACAGAAGACTCGGAAGTTGCTGAGGCTTTCTTAAGTCAAGTTGACAGGTAATTCTAGAATTTTT
Source organism: Gastrolobium villosum (assembly GCA_032173675.1). Taxonomy (NCBI): domain Eukaryota; kingdom Viridiplantae; phylum Streptophyta; class Magnoliopsida; order Fabales; family Fabaceae; genus Gastrolobium; species Gastrolobium villosum. The sequence goes on from JAVKPL010003296.1 coordinate 23,167, forward strand.
ATTTCTTTTTCCAGCAACCCTGTTTGATCCGTTGCTGCCAGTGCCAAGTGCCAACATATTCTAATGTAGCATGATGAAATGGTAGATTACTTCAAATACTGCTGTAATTTGTCAGAACTAGTAATTTCTTCACTTTCCAAAGTTTGAATACACTATTATTGATATTGGATATTACATTTGTCCCGACATCTAATTTTTTTCTTAAGTTCCATCTATGTATCCTGATAAAAATTTAGTTATCCCATCATTGAATTTAAAAAAGGATTCAGAAGATAGTACATGCAACGATCAACTAGCTGTGTGTCTTTGGACTTCAACGAAGAAAACTTCGTAACTGACATCATAATTCTAAAAAATTTTAACCGAAGGTGCGGTGGAAGAGATTCACCTTCTTTTTTTCTCTAAACAGAGCACTTCACTTTTGAGGATCATGATGCATTTTTCTTCATCTTATCTCCACCACTCTATTTCTACCTTCACATAACGAATGACTTCTTCAAAATCTTCAATTTTGTCTCTAACATTCATCGAGAACACTTATTATATCACATTTGGACCTAATCCTTTAACATTAAATGGTATTCATTCTTCCTGACTTGATGTTGCTGACCATGGAATATGCAAATTTTCCTGATGTACAAACAGTGCTGCTGTATTCCTCAATGCAAGTACAAGGTTTTGTGATGGAGCACGCTTTGGCCTTGGTGCAGAGGTAGTGCTCTTTCCAGAGAGCATATTGAAATAATAGCAGCATGGTTATTTATATTTTCTCAACTGTTCTTGGTTTTATTAATTGTTAATCAGGTTGGAATAAGCACAAGCCGAATTCATGCCAGAGGTCCCGTAGGAGTTGAGGGGTTATTAACGAATAGATGGTATGGAGTTCTGCAATTTCTCTTGTGCTTTCTTTTATTAAAAGAAAATACAACATCAACTGATCAAACATTTACAATTGTTGATGAATTTGCAAACAATTGTGCTTGAACCTTTTCTTTTTCTTTTTCTTTTTTCGAAAAAATATATATATATTATTTTCAGCTTTTCGATCCAGATATTGTGAAGGCCAAATGGCTCCCAAGAGAACCTTTTCTATTGTGTGTTATGTTTTTTGTTATTTTTACTTTCTCAATCATGTTACACCTTTTTAGAAATATTTTTTAAAACGCTGTACGCTTTCAAGACCGTGACTTCTTTCATTTCTCTCTCTCTACACACACACACACACACATATATATATATATATATATATATATATATATATATATATGGGATAAACATTTCTACATCCACCTTAGATAAGCTTATCTACAACTGTCATTTTTAACTGTGTTCCCCCGGGAGAATATAGTTATAACATTAAAGTTGCTCTTTTTTCTCTTTCCTCATTTACTTTTCAAAACTTTTTTGCTGACGTGGAGAGAGAGAAAAGAACAACTTTAATATTATAAGTATGTTCTCCCGGGAGAAGATAGTTAAAAATGGCAGCTGTATATAAGTTTATATAAAGTGGCTGATATATATATATTAAGCTAGGCTAAATCAAACACTATAATGCAGGATATTGAGAGGGAGTGGGCAGGTGGTAGATGGTGATCAAGGGGTCACTTATACTTTCAAGGAAATGGCAATAAAGCCATGACTATGCAGCCGGGGATTAGTTTAAGTTACTATGGATAATTGTGGTTCAACTCATCAGACCAGCAGCTTTTTTCTGTTCTATTTTTCTTATACAGAAACTGCTGTGATGCTGGCACTGTATAATCTTAACTACCATTTACCCCTTTCCAGATTTTTTTTTTCTTACCTGGAGCATGTTCAGGGGGAAGAAAATAACTCTATTAATGATATTATTTAGCTATGTACTTCGTTGTTCTTTAATAAAGTACTGTTTAAGATTGTGAAACGGCAGTGCTGTGAGACAATGAAAAATAGAAATATATATTGACACTTGTCATCTGAAGCATTACATCCTTGTGAAGTTGATTAATTATACATTAGTTGTTCTTCTACATAATCTAACTTGTATTATCAATAATCATGAACGTGACCCTGAAAGCAAATGGTGTCACCTAAGGGTTCTAAGTTCTAACTTCAAAGTTGAGACTGCGTTTGTCTGGTTTATACTATCTTGTCAATATTAAAAATGAACGCTCATATTGTCACTGAATTATATTATTATGGGATAGGTTTTTTTATTTTTATTTATGCCTATCACTTTTCAATATCATTAACTCAGAATCTCAATTAATATTTATTATTTCTCTATCTTTTCAAGATTCTGATTTAATAATGTTGGAGAGTGGTAAGCAAGGTACGTATAAAAAAGTAGGTAGAATAATTTATCCCTATTATTATAGTAGAGATTGCATTTAATTACTGTATATGTATTGATAAACATTGTCATTAGCAACTCGATTACAGGTAATGTAAGCTTGACTTTTACTGAGAAAAATAGAAAAGTTATTGTCTACCCAAAAAGGAAAAATAAATAAATAGAAACTCGATTACATGATGCCCTATATAAGAAGCAGCATGATGGATAAGACAACTAATCTGTATATGCAGACCTCGGCATAGCTATCGAGCATGGGTGTGTAGTCCTTGCATTTTACGTCATGGCTTCATGACTCTCAAACTCAGTAGTCCTCTCTTTCAGTAAGTTTTTTTTATTTTTTATTTTTTTCACATAAACACTGAGTGGCTTAAGATTTTTGTGATATAAATATTTTCTTTTATTTGAGGATTTCTTACCGCCAAGATATTGAGTTAACTCGTGAATATGGACCAGCTATTAATCATTTTTTTTTTAGCTACTCACAATTTTATTCTATTTTATTTTACTTATTGAGCTATCTATCTCCTGTCTTTCCAATTGATGGCTTGCATTCTTTGTTATTAGCAAATATGAGTGGAGTTACTGGTTGCTTGAACTTCTGAGGTCAGCTGATTTTAGACATGCAAAAGCTAACTGTATCACTCTGTTTATGCCTCTTCCCCCCCAATGGATGATGAATGCCACGAACATGACGTATGCAATAAATTCAAGCCAAATGCTACGGTGGTGATAAGATTCACACGGTTACTTCAAAAAATGGCCAATACAAAAGTTCTCTTCATTTTGGATATTCGAGCTACTTTAGAAAAGATGAAAACAATCTGTTAAATGATAAACCTTACTAGTATCCCAATAACATTTTTTTTAATCAAGCAATCCAAACTGATTCAAACCGCAATAACCGAACGGAAAAATCAATAACCACCGAATAAATCGAAAATCGAAAAAAATCGCAAATTTTAATTAGATTAGATCGGTTTTTGGATGGGTTGATGAAAACCGATCCAATCCACACTGATCCAATATATTAATTCTCCTATATCTACTAGGATTTTCCCCCAATCATAGCCCAAAAATTTCTACACTCAAGACTCATTAACTCATCTAAATCCCAGAAAAAATCTAGTCACATCTCATCAACAAAATTTTATCTTTGTAAAACTTCATATCTCTTTGTCCAAAAATAAAAAACTATATTATAGTTTACTAATACTTTTGTGTTTCAAAAAAAATTAAAAATTACAAAACCAATATATACAAAAGATATTATTTGAACAATAATCATAAAATAAATTTTAAGATTTTCAAAAAACCGAAAACTGATCCAATCCAAAGAGAATAAAATTGGATCGGATTTGAAAAAAAAATCCAAACAGAATAGATAATTATATTCAAGATCCAATCCAGACCGCGAACACTCCTAATTTTTTTTGCATGATAAAATTTGTAGTAGATGATAATCAGAGGCAGATTAAGATAACCACAATTGGCATATGTAGTTAATCCAAATTGTGTCTTTCTGCCAAGATATTTAGAAAGCCGAGACCTTTTTTTTTGGGTTATAAATTTTTCTTTTAAAGTCTGGACAAATTATTTAAATGATATTTATGTCTAAGGGCCAAAAAATATTCCATTTGAACAATTTATTGAGATTGTATAAAAGGAGAAAGGTTGACGTGTGCTTGAAGCAAAATGAAATGCATCAAGTAAAACTCACTAGACTAATGTAGTAAATGTTGTTTTCGGCTGTGTCTTGTTTTTCTCTAGTTGTAATCAACTTTAAGTTTGTTGAGCAGTTGTTTTCTGTTTGTTTTTCCACCAATGAAATAACAAATTCATAGATAAAAGGGAAATGAGTATTGAAGGACTCAGCCCAAAAAAAAAACACAGAATGAGCCTTTTCTTCTGTTCATATATGGAGATTCACATAAAAACCCTAGGAAGAGGGATGATTGTCTTTGGGCAAGATAAATGTTGATAGAAGAGACATTCCTTCAATTTGCATCAAGCAATAAGAATTCAATGTCAAATTAAGTCCTCAGCTTCTTCTATAGGGAATGAGAAACAATCTCCATGTCATATTTCACCATCCCACAATTCTTCAAGACTTTTGTAAGGACTCAAAGTTTCATGGATTGCAAAGTCCCCTCGAAGTAACCTTTGCTGCATCACACAACAAAGAAATGAATAACCAAACCACTCCCGTTAAACCCGATTAGCGAGCGTGGGGTGGAGGAAATCCTTGTACGCAGTCTTACCCTTGCATAATTGCAAAGATACTGTTTTCTGGATTCGAACCCATGACCTTTCAGTCATGAAGGAACAGTTTTACCACTGCTCCGGTTCGCCCCCTTAAGAAATGAATAAACTGAACAAAAATAAAATAAAAATTGATATAACGTGCATGACGCGAGCTGGCCATAAAAGAAAACAGCTATTTATATGAGATGAATCCTTATAAACATGTGCACGAGAATGATTAATTTTTATGTTTTCAAAGGCATTCAAACCTGGTGAATCTGTGAGAATTTTAAGAAGAGCTCCGGAGGGATGCACCAATCAAATAAGTTAAGGTTCTCCTGGATCCGAGGTTCATGTACACTCTTTGGAAGAACACTGTGACCACTTTGGAGTCCCCATCTCAGAGCCACTTGTGCTGGAGACTTGTCAAGTTTTTCAGCAATTTCAACCAACACTGGCTCCTTCAAGATTTCACCCTTTACCCATGATCCAGGAGAGCCCAAAGGAGAATAAGCCTGTAAGAAAGCATTTGTTCTTAACAAAACACAATCAACAGAACCTCAAATACATAAATACAGGACCTGAAGACATCATTTACATCAGTGAGAGTAATACCGTGAGATGAACACCAGTAGACTTGCACAAATTGTGAAGAGCAGGTTGCTGCCAGACAGGGTGGCATTCAACTTGGTTAACTGCTGGTGGAATCTTACCATATCCGAGCAAGTCTTGCAGCTTCTTAGTTGAAAAGTTGCTCACCCCAATTGCGCGTGCCTGACCTGAGGCAAACAAACCTTCCATTGCATTCCATGTCTCTGGAAGACATAAGGGAGCCATGACCTCAGGGTCCCAACCTCTTGAACCTGGTTTTGTTCTAAAAGGCCAATGCATCTGTGACAAAATAATTGGCTATCAAAATCATCAATCATAAGAGGGCAAGCTCGGAGCAGAGGTAAAACTGCTCTTTCATGACTAAAAGGTTACGGATTCGAATCCGGGAAATAACCTATTTACAAATATGCAAGGATAAAGCTGCGTACAAGGATTGCTGTCACCCTTACCCTCATTAGTTGAGGTTGAATGGAGAGTGATTTTTAAAATATCAAACATAATAAAATCATTGCTAGAGGCAGGTAAAATCAAGAACCATACAAGATATAGATCAATGTAGTCAAGCTGCAGGTCCTCAAGAGTCCTAGTCAGTGCCTTTGAGACATCTTCAGGTGCACAGTCACTGATCCTGTAAGGACAAAAAATTCAAGGCAACCAGAGGCAATTCATTACTCTTGACAGAAACCAAAATGGGATTTTAGGTTTATCTTTCCTTTTTCTTGTATTCTAATATTTTCATTAAAATCAAATAAGTAAATGAAATTCACATTAAGTGCTCACAAGTACATCAAAACCTTGATTCAGAAAAAGTGAGGTCAATTATCTTTGGGGATAAGTAGTCCAAACACATACCATAACTTTGATGTGATAAACATTTCACTACGCTGCACTACCCCAGTAGAAAACAGTGTCTTCAGTGCCTCACCAACCTGCATCAAATACAAACTTCCTAGTATCAAGATAGCCAGAGCAAACAAAATAAAATTTTCTTGCCTACCCAGAATTTCTTTTTTATTGATTTCAGGATTAGGAAACAACAATTTACCTCTTTTTCATTTTCATATACCCGAGCACAATCTATATGCCTGTAGCCAGCCTGTAAACAGCATTGTTACAATTTCAATTAAAGCAAAAAAAAAAAATCAGCACATGAAGCTCCCCCAATTCTCTTGTTATGAAACCCTATCTCAAGAAAAACTTAGAAATAAAAATACACAAAATGCAAAGAAAGAACCTTGACTGCAGCAACAACAGCATCACCAACAACACCTGGTGGAGCTTTCCATGTTCCAAGACCAACTGATGGCATCTTTGCACCAGTATTCAGATCAAAATGTAGAGGCCCATATGCAGTTTCTTTGTCCATGTTTTCTTGCATATAACCCTAAGCAAGATATAGAAAACAACACTAATCTTTAGAGAGAAAATTGGAATCAAAATGATTAAACATTGAACGAATAAAAAAATAAAAAAACGATTTTAAATCAAAAGGCAGCAATACACACCCTTCTTGAGCCAAATTGCTATAATTTTTTTTATGTTTTATTTGAATGTATCTTTATATGTTTGAGTGGTATGTGCTATGAACCAAAGGTTTAGGCAAAAAAGTTGGATCGTTGCATGACCCTTTTAACAGGAACTTCGGAGCAACCAATGAATTGAGATTTGAAAACGATGGAAGAAGGAAAGTTGTACATACTCAAGTCACTTTTTGGCAGTGGGGATTCCCGTGATTATGCTTCTGACAAAGCGAGATAACTTCAAGGAAAATCAAAATGCCAGATAGCTTCGATATATCCCAAGTTCTAGTTTATCTCTGCAACTCTTTCTAATATGAGAATAAAATAAAGGGAAAAGTTTTATTTATTATTTTTTTTTCTTATTATTTTTTATTACTAAATTCTAAATCTTAAACATTAATTTCAGTTAATTTATTAGTTATAATTTATTAAATCACATTTATTAATTAATTATTAATTTTCAATAAATTATAATTATTTAGATTGATGAAAATCAACGGTTAAGATTTGGTAGTAAGAAGTAATAAGAAAAATAAAAGTATATATTACCTTGAAATAATAAAAAGGTAAAAGTATTTCTTCAGCTATGGGAGATAAAGTTATTTCCAATGAGCTCAAAACGACGTCGTTTTGGGTTATAAGATTAAAAAATTATAATAATAAAAACTAATATAGCCTGTAATATATTATAATTACAAAAATACATTGATTTTCACCTCAAAGTAATGTCATTTTGGACTCACCGAAGATAACTTATATCTATTGACATGAGAAATCCTTTACCATAAAATAAAATGATATTGACACCCTGATTAATCGAATAACATATTCTTTTTGATAAATCGTTTTTAAATATAAAAATAGTTCTTTTAAAAGGAGAAAAATAATGATGGATTTTTTGTGTGTGAAAAAATATGGATAGCTGTTATTTATGTCAAATAAGTAAGAAAGAAAGAATGTACCATATAATTAGTTTTATGGCTCTACAATTTATACTGACATTTTTTATTTTTTGCCAAAACATTATTTATTTTGAATTTCATTAATTTTTACATGTTGTGTTTGACAATCGCAACAAAATTCAATTTCTTTATCTTATTTATTTTCAGCACATAGAATCTAACAAAAAAAAATAAAAAAAAATCAAAATCAAAACATTATTGTATTCCTTTTTTGTGGGTATAAAGGAAATTGAAAAGAAGAAAGACTAAGGATTAAAAGCAATGCTAACTCTTCCTAAGAAGCTAAGCAATGTTGAATCTTAAGTTGCACTAAGGTCGGTTTGCTTGTAATTTGGCCTATCATTTCCCTTCTCACAAGAAGCTATGCAAATTCTATTTGCAAGGAGGTTCCAAAACGATCTTCACATATAGTGGCCAACTCCAATGGATACCATATTCATCTTGTTAAGATCCAAATTTAACATGAAATCCGTTGGCTAGTTACCCTTTCTCAGCACATGCACTACATTGACACCGCCCATGATAAATAATGAGTGCTGGCACAACATAACTACATTCATATTTTTTATTGTAGATAAAAGTTTAGAATAGGGAAATAAACAATTTCATGTAAGGATGCGGAAGATTCCAAGTGTCAGTGTCACGGGTCTCTAGTATGTTTTCTTCTATAGCACCGATACGGATACGGAATACGTGACACGATACGACACGACACTCCGACATGTTAATTCTAAAAAATGTTAGATTTTGACACGTTAAGACATGTTTTAATATTAAATAATATTTTTAATTTATGTAGTATATATTATATTTAATATTCAATAATTTAACAAAAATAAGCAATCTAAACTTATAATATTCATAAATTTTGCAAAGAAACATAAGATATCTCAAATATTTATATTAAACTCAATAAAATGGTAATCGTAATCCAACGAATCTAATAGTTAGAACTAAAAACTCAACGCAATGTAACCTTTAAACAACTTTTTTAATTTCTATAATGCATGTTGAGTGTTGGAGTGTCTGAAAGTGTCGGACACGACACATCAAAATTTTTGAAGTGTGTATGTTTCATAGGTTTTCCTTGCTAAGCATTGTTCATATTGATGCACCCAAATTTTTACCAGCCTCTTACTATTCTAAGGCAATATTTTTTACTCTCTAGAGTCTCTACACCTTTCTAAACTAACCAGCCTTGCAAGAGAATCGAGTACTCATGAATAACGTGCAAGAGTGAAAGGATAAAGCAGCAAATCCTCGATGAAATAAAGAAATGATGGGCTGTGATAGCCAAACTACAAATAGCAGTGAACACATTAAACTTACATCTCAACGATGAAAGGTAAACAGTAAATGGGATAACCACCCAGCGACTATTGATTGAAGGGTTTAAGTTAAAGTACATATGGCAGCATACACAACGCTTTTACCAATAAAGTTTTTTAGAATTGTTTGTCAACACCAGTAATTCCAAATAATGATACAGAACGACACATGCTTGTACACCAAAAACAAGGGCTTTTTTCACCATTTCACAATCTCAATTGTAAGAAGCAATTCTTTTCTAAAATCATTTCTTCTCAATGAAGTACTTCAGGTTCTCCAGCCACATTAAGTATTCCTTGCTGTCTTTGTTAAACATGTATTCCTGCAAAAAGTTTGTTGTGCTTGGCTTGATACCCCGAATCTCAAGATACTTGTGAAAAGCCTTTTGCAGATTTTCATCCAAGTCACTGCAAAAAAGAAGGGAACAGATATATTCAGAAAATGTAAAAGGGCCATTATATGATAAAATCAGATAATACCATAGGGACAGAATCCGTTTACAAACTTTTTGGAATTTTTTTACAAAATTACATTATATTCTTCCCGATAGAACATAGTGTAGTTTGCAAAAGTTTGTATTCTCCCGGGAAAATATAGTGTAGTTTGTAAACAAAAAAGTTTATAAATATAACCTGCCCCTATACTATATATAATATTACTAAATACTTACGTGAACTCAGGTCCCTCATATACCAGCTGATCTTCAGAATCTTCGGGCTGCTTTATTGACAAGCTATCAATGGAAATCTCATCAGGGAAAGCAGTCACGCCAAACTCCAGACACACTCCATTTCCTTTAAAAATAGTCACAACTAAGGGAATGCTAGATTCATTATCATTCTTCTCACCACCATCCCCGCCATCATCATCGTCCTCGTTTTCTTCAGGTGCTACATTAGGGATGTCAACTTGAACTTTGATAATTTCACCTTGATATTGTCTCTTTAGTTGTATGGTTCTTTCTCCAGGATTGTCCTCAATCTCAAAAGGAAAATCATCAGGGATTTCAACCTGGAAAAGTTATACAAAAGAGACAACAAACTCAATGAGTGACCTAACATGACTGTAAATACCAAAAAGCAATTCCACTGGACAGAAACAAACAATGATATTCCACACACAGTTATGCTTAGACTATGACTGCATGTTGTACTTCTCTTCATTTTTGCCATCTTATATTTATTTGTTAAAATACACAATTTAAGTGCAAGGTCGCCTCTAAAAGAAACTATTGCAGTATATTTTCATATACCAAACATAACTTAAATAATTTTACAATGTCATGATGTTTTCTAAAATTCGTACATCATTTCAAATGAGAAAAAATAAAAACTTCATTTTACCCCTTGAAAAGCTGCATTCAAAGAGCTGTTGAGATAAAATACATAATTAGAAAGCATGCCTTAAAACACGGCACTGATACCAGAGTAACAGACTAATCATAGCATATAAAGTATAAGCCCAAAAGGGAATAAAATGATGTAAAAAAACTCATACGTTCACAAAGAGATAAGTGATTGTAGTCAAAGATATGAAGAAAGAGGAGAATGAGTTAATCTATTAGGTTTGGGAAGTGGGGGGAAAAGAAAAAGAGCATATGTAAAAACTGAGAAAGAAAACTAACTGATCTTCAACTTAATTTCCACATGATACCAGATGAAAGTTGCATAAGTAATACACATCTTACGGAAAAAACAAAGTTTCTCAATCCAGACAAGTCAAACAATGTTTGGTAACTGGTTAGTAACAAAAAAACAGCGGAGTTTCATTAACCACCATACACAAACAACTCAAACATACAAATGAATCAAAGACAGAGAATACCACACAACTATGAAGACAGCTGGATATATGGAGAATATAAAAATGTCACTAAAAACATATTTATCTTAAACCACCACAAGAACAAAAAATTAAAATCAGAAATGCACAACGGAAGCAGTTATGAGGACCCGGATAATATTGCCAAACAATGATATCCACAACGATGAATCTCCATGATGGTTAAAGCAAATAAAACCAAGTGAGCAGTAAAACAAGCAACGCAGTTTACAAAAACCACACCAATGTTGTGAAGAACAGGACACCATCCGATGTTACAAATTCAGGACAAAAATAAAGCAGAAAATTACACACAACCCATTTGAACTCTTAACTATACCACTTCATACACATCAACTATCGGCGAAGTTCTAGCTCATTTCAAAAGGGGCATCAACATAGGGGAAATTCAACACCACCACCACCATCACCAATAACAAGGAACAATGACCAAAGTGCCACGCCAACAGTAAATTTTGCCAAAATGACACGCGGCATAATTCGCTACACAGTGTAGCCAAGTATGTATACAAGTAATTCGCTACATAGTATAGCGAAATATGTCACGTCAGGACGCACAGAACCAAAAATGCCACATGTCAAATCTTGAGAAATTCGCTACATAGAGTAGCGAATTTCTCAAAATTTGATATGTGGCATTTTTGATTCTGACGTGGCATATTTCGCTATGTGTAACGAATTATGCCGCGTGTCATTTTGGCAAAATTTACGGGGCGTGACAATCTGGTAATTTTCTTTCCGAACATGGCAAAATGGTCACTGTCCCCAATAATAACAACAACAACAACAACCAAACCTTATCCCATAAACGACGTCGTCTGGCTCTAACAATAGATACAACACCAACACCCCCCCCCCCCCCCCCCCCCCCAAAAAAAAAAAATAGAAAAAAAAATAAAAAGAAACTTTCATGGGGAAATGAAAAGGTAAAGCTAAAGATACAAAATTTTCGAAGAAAATTACAGTGATTAGAGAGTAGGGAAAAAGGGGGGATTCAAATAAAATGGGTAAAAAAGAAAAAGAAAAAAGAAGTAAAGAAAAATTACTTGCTGCGCGTGATCGTCATTGTGGGCGCATTTGATTTCAGATTGGAGGACTTGAATGAGATTATCATCTGCGCTAGTCTTCGTACCGAAGGCATTTACGAAGCGAAGAGAAGGAACAATAAGAGTTGTCTCTCTATGGAGAAGCCCAACGTAGAGTGCACTGTGGAAGGTTCTAGAAGATGATGCCGCCATGACGCGCCGCGCAGCCAGAGGCCACACCGTGGAGGAGACGCGGCGGAGCACAGTGTACATGGCCATTTCAGTGCTGAACAAAGAGAAGACGCAAAGGGTTTAGTGTTAGGGTTTTGGGGGTTTCTTCGGGTCTTTTTAATTTATATTAGCACCAATACTTAGGGGAGAAAAATTTAAATATTTTTTTAATAAAAAAATTACGGAAATATGGTGGTCTTTTTTGTTTGAATAAATTTAAAGGCAGTAACCGAAGATTAATTTCCATCGAATACTGTCGGCTCTCCCGAATCTTATTTTCCAGTCCTTTTTATGGTGATTTTGAATGTATATATAAGGGGACCGGTTGGAGAGAGAGACATCCCACAGAAGAAGTGTTGCAAGAGGAAGACACGTCACACAAGTGGCGTGATATGGAGGAGAGAGAGACGCGCCCCCATAGGGCATAACCTGCATGGCAAATCTTCATAAAACATAACACCAATCTGTCCCTGTTTGACCGTTGACCACAAAGCCTACCGGGTAGGCCCTTCCCTGCCCTACCCGGGTATATTTTGAAAAATTTTACCTACCCGGGTACACCCCTTCCTACCCGGGTATATTTCTTGAATCTGATAAAAGTTTGAATTATTTACCTGAGTAGGAAGGGATGTACCCGGGTAAATAATCATCAATACATTTGGGATATTAATGGAAGAGGAAGACGATTGATCTTGTTGTAACTTTGATGGAGGAAATCTAGGTGCTACTACAAAACTTGAAGGAGGACTCTGTCTGGGTGGGTTTGAAGGGGTGACAGTGAGGGAGGACCCAACATTAGGTTGTGCTAGGATAGCCATTCAAGTGCTGAGTATCCACAAACTACCAGCAAACAAAATTATCATCAATACATTATTGGATTTGACAAAAACCCAGTCATCAGGCACCTCAAATGAAGCTTCTTAGACATTCTCTCTGCAGCTAATGAAAAAGACCAAAATCTGAAATATGTAAATCGATGCATTCAAATGATATAGGGTTTTCCAATGCACAGGAGAGAGCGATTTCCCCCTGTATTGAACAGACAACACGGAATTGGGATTTACAAACCTGAGAGAAATCTGGGGAATTCATAAAGAAAAGAGAAAGACCAAGTATCCGAAAGTTAACTCCTGTGCAAAGTATCATAAAAACTTTTTCATAAAAGATAAGAGGAATTCATAAAGAAAAAAGAAAGACCAAGATATCTAAGAGAATGTATCGATGATTATTTACCCGGGTACACTCATCTCTATCCGGATAAATAATTCAAATTTTTTCAGATTTAAGAAATATACCCGGGTAGGGAGGATGTACCGGGTAGGCTTCATGGTCAACGGTCAAACAGGGGCAGATTGGTATTATGTTTTATGAAGAGGTTAAATTTTTAAAATAGTTTATAAATAGGGTCAATTTGATAATTAATTATTAAAAAAAGGCTATAGTGGTCAAAAAGCCCCCAATTCATCCCTAAGTCACTAACCATTTCCTAACTTAAGTCACTGATAATTTTAACTATTTCCTACGTCACTAATATATATATATATATATATATATATATATATATATATATTGCTGTAATTAAAAAATAGAAATCAGATATTGAGACTTCTTTGACTGTCAGAGCTTTGTTGCGCAAAAGGCTCAAGACAAAATTTAAAGAGAAACCAGAGAAGGTTATTTTTAGAGAAAAGATATGAATGAGGGAAAAATAAAAAAGATTATTTATAGATTATACAGCTCACGCCTCCGGTGGGACATGTCTCTCTCTTATAACATGCCCACATGGGGCGTGTCTCTCTTCTAGAACACGCCATGTGGAGCGTGTCTCTCTCCAATAGGTCACACACCATATGTGGCATGTTTAAGTGTTACAGATTTGTATATACATTCAAAATGATATGTTTTCATAATTTTTTTATTAAAAAAGCAATATTTAAATTTTTTTTATCCCAATACTTACTCTATTAGAATAAACAAATTTAATTATTTTGCAGTGTGAAAATACATACGACAAAATTTTAACATTCTTTAATTATTTTAATTCAATTATTTTTGCACTAAAATCTTATTCACAATTTTTTATAAATTTTTGCAAATTATATTATGTACTTTATCCTAATGTAATTCTGGGAGTATATAGTGTAGTTTATAAATAAAAAGTTTATAAATATAACCCTCCTCATAAACATATATTAACTTTTAAGAAAAAATACCATATTATCTATTCAACTTATTTTATCATGTTATTCTCCTATAAAATTATTTTTTGTATTTATTAGAGATATTTTAATCAGTTCATCACTTCGTGATTACTCAAATTCAGAGCGAGTCTCAGAATTAAAATTTTAAATTCCTCCAAAAAATGATACTAAGGAGGATCCAGCACATATTTATTGATGTAGCGATCATTTGATATATTTTTTATCAAATTTGAAAAAAAAAAATACATTTATATCTTCTTATCTTTATGGTTATTTTTTTCCAAATTATTTTTTTTTAATTTTTAAAAATTGAGTACCTACTTTGGTTATGCTAAAAATATGCTATGCTGTTATAAAAAAAAAAAAATGCTATGCCATGGCATGACATCCTCAGAGTCGGATCATCTACAGCCAGCAACCCACCTAAAGAGCACTCTACTGTAAATGGCTAAACCAATCCCCAAATCCACCTTTCAAAGGAAAAAAAAAAAAACCGGCGATGCGTAGCTGACACTTGCTGAGACCTGAACTCCTATGGACGGACAGTTTTCAACTTTTCTTGCTGATTCCGTACATGAATTAAGTTTTCAAACTCAACAACAACTAAGTTGGTATTTAATTTGTAGGAGAGATATTCTAACTACCAAAATTTTTCAGTATCATTTTATTACCTATCTAATCATTATTAGATTAACATTTTCTCTCTCTCTTCAAAAACTTTTCAATATTCTCTCTCTTTGATCTAATGGTGATGTGATGGGTAATAAATTAATAGTAAGAGTTTTTGGTAGTTAGAATATCCTCACTCTTTAATTTGTACTATAGTCAATATAAATTTGTTTCACATTTTTAAGATTTTATAAAACAAAAATGGTAAAAGCAGTATTTTATTATTTTCTTCTTCTTCACAAAAATAAAGAACATGTTGAGAAAGTCTCAAAAATCAGGTACGTAATGGAAATTTATTTGAAGTCAACAATCTAGTAGCAATCATCTAGTTTTGAATAGGGTGAACAAATAGTAGAAACATTCTCAATTTCGAATAACACTACACCCCGAATACAAGAAGCCTTTCTTTTATTATATCCACTTGTTCAACCGGCCATGTAGCTTACTTCTTATGTTTCGCCATCCCATAATTTCTCATCAGACATGCTGCCAACGAAAGTTTCAGGAACTAAGAAGTTACCATTGAGTAATCTTACCTGCAACAAGAAGTATTGTGTCACAAAAATCCACTAGACTACATAACCATAAAAACGAGTGAGATCTTTCATATCATGCTTAATTATCATGTGACAACCAGCAAGCCTTCCTAAGCTCCAACTCAAAATGAATTCCCACTTTCCCACTCCCACCCATCAAAAGAGGACGCAAACACCATCAAGCACAATTGACAAAGTGTTGTTCTAGTTTAATTAGTGATCTCGAGTTCTAGTTTTGGGGAACACAATTGTGTTAGAACTTGGTAGGGGGAGATTTGTCGCTTATACGTTCTACTCGATTCGAATTGGAGTAGTCAAGTAATCGATAAATCAATAGATAATATATCAGAAAAATATTTCTGCAATTAATGCAGATAAGTTATTTGCATTTACTTCCAAAACGAAGTCGTTTTGAGATTGAAAGATTAGAAAATTATAATTATAAAGACTATAATAACCCCGAAATAATTAAAATTACAAAAAATACTATGATTTCTGCCCCAAAATGACGTTGTATTGGACTTACTGCAGATAACTTATATGCAATAACTGCAAAAAAAAAAAAAAATGAACTCATAATATATATGTAAAAAGAAATGACACAAAACAAGTAGGGTTTTGCATGATGGGTTAAGATCTAAAATTAAGTACTCTAAAGATTCATATACTTATTTGCTTACAAGGAAAATATAGCCATTAATATACTAAGGTCTTAGTTACCTACCTGTTGAATCACAGAAAATTTAGCAAGTAAGTCCTCAGGTATAGATTTTGAGTGGCCACAAGGTCACGAGTTCGATCCTCCTTCGTTCTTTAACATGGTATCAGATTTTGAGTGACCACAAGGTTACGAGTTCGATCCTCATCGTCCCCCACTTTTAGGTGGGATTAAGAAAAGCATGAGGCAGACCAAAAAAATGGGCTTATGCAGCACAAGGCAGAACAATAATGAGCTTGTGTCACGTCCACGTTTCATACACTCTTGATTGAAGTCTGACTAGTCATACTTAGTGTAGTTTGTAAGTTTCTAAGAAAAAAGTTTGTTAATATAACCCCTCCTATATATATATATATATATATATATATATATATATATATATATATATATATATTCTTTGGTATAAATTGAAGGTATCCTCGTTCAGCATACTCGGGTCATCTTGTTCACAGAGTACGGCCTGAAGGCTACTCCCTCATTGGAACCGGGTGAATTGAACTTTGCAACCGGATGAAGAATAAGATTAACCATTCATTTGAGGAGAGACACACGTTCTCTGACCCCCAAAGATTTTTCAAGAATTTGCTTGAGACATGGTTTGAATCTCTGATCCAAGCAAACCCTTAGAAACTCAGTTGCCAACTCAGCTACCCTTAGCGTTTCCCATATATATTTTAGTTAGCACCAATAGCAATGTTACCTCTCACCCTTTTAACTATTTGATACCCTTTTCTTTTGGGGTTAAAATAATTGCTTCTACGATTTGGATCCTCTCATATGGGAAAAATAGTCATGTGGTCGTGTTATTTGATCACAATTACTCATTTTAAAATTATATATTTTTCTTTCTCTTATGTCAAAATCAATAAGTGATTTTGATCAAATAACATGACTATATGATATTTTTCTCTTTCTTATGTCATCATCAATGTGTGGTTGTAATCAAATAATATCAGTAAGAGAGATCCAAATCCTTGTTTCTATTACTTTTATATCTGAACTCTGCCAGTTATCATAAAGAACTTTGCAAATCTCAAAGCAAATATTTTTTATATTTTTGGTAAGGTACATTTTTGCTAGGTAACTCTGGGGTGACTTTGCCAGAGAGGCACATTTATTGTTTCGAAACCTGACCTTTAACAATTTTAATCAGGTATTCAATCTCATCAGAAACTTCTTTCATTGAAGGCCGTTGCTGTCTCTGCTCATCCACACACGTAGCTGCAAGATAACCCAATGATTTCATAGTTTCCAATTCCAAATTGCTAGCTCCCTCTTTAAGCAAAGGATCAACAACATCCATCAACTTATCATCAATCATTTTCTTCTTAGCATACACAGCCAAGTTCACATTCTCTTCTTCCCTATTGAAATCAATAGCTTTCTGAGCAGTTAAAAGCTCCATCAACACCACTCCAAAGCTATAAACATCACTCTTATCCGTGAGCTGAAAGTTACGGTAGTATTCAGGGTCAAGATAACCAAGTGTTCCCTGAGCACTAGTGAAGATATGGCTCTTATTTTCTTCAGCTAATTCAACAAGCCTAGATAAGCCAAAGTCTGAAACTTTGGCATCAAACTTATCATCAAGAAGTATATTACTTGATTTCACATCACGGTGGTAAATGGGTGGCACAGCTGAAGAATGAAGATATGAAAGTCCTTCAGCTGTTTGGTGTGCAATTTTGAGTCTTTGATGCCATTTGAGAGGTGCCCTTGTTCCAAAAGGGTGGTGGCGATGTAAGTAATCAAAAAGTGTGCCATTTGAAACATACTCATATATTAGTAAAGGGTGTTCAAGTTCCAAGCAACAACCAAGAAGTCTCACAAGGCTTCTATGGTTAACTTGGCAGAGTATTCGAACCTCATTTTGTATTTGATCAATGCCTTTTGTGTTTCCAAGCTTGGCACGCTTGATGGCAGTGATGGTTCCATCATCAAAAGTTCCCTTGAACACTTCACCAAAACCACCAGAGCCAATGAGATTTTCTTGGGAGAAATTGTTTGTTGCTTTCTTTATCTCTCTGCCGGTGAAGATCCTCGATGATAAAGCATTAGCTCTAGCACTTGAAATTTCCTTTTTCCTTTTCATTATGGTTTTCTTTGCTTTTCTCTTCACTTGACTATGCTTCTTGTAGAGAATGACTCCAATTACTATTGCTATAGAGACTATTCCTCCTAAGGAAACAGCCACTGCTGAAAACAGCATAGTTTAGGAATAAAAAAGAGCACAAACACAATGGTCATTTACAAGTAAATTATTGTATGAGTACATTTTGTATCATTTTAAAGGATGCAAAGTTATGTCATTTTAAGAGAGAAAAAGAGATAGATAAAGAGGAGAGAGTTGACAAAAATAAAATAAAGATCTGGGTCTCACCTCTTTGTGAGAGTGAAAAGATATAAGTTGTGTCATTTAAAAGGATAAACAATTTCCCCTTATTGCATTTGACTTGTCTCTCACAAGCGAACAAAATGAAAAGGGTAAGCTCTTTGGTGAAAACTTTATTAATTTTATATTTTTCTAACACTATTTTCTAATATAACGGCCAATTAGATGGTGATATTTTGATCATAGAAACTCTAAAATCATGTAAAATTATTTTAATCCAAAAATTTAGGTTAGTTAGGTAAAAGTTTTATTAATGCTTATATATTTCTAAAAAAAAAAAAAAAACATAACAGCTAAAATAAACGTGAGTAATTATTTGTTAGCACATGGCAAAGTATAAACAGAGTTACAAGCTAGATAGCACATACCAGCCAGAAGCATTTTCTTTTTTTTACGAACTTTGCAGGGGCTGCCTTTACCATGTCCTGTGCACTTTGTATCTGCATATTAAAAAATAAAAATTAAACAACAATAAAGGATTCCGATTAATCTATATTTTTTTTCAGGCAAAATTGTTCAAAGCAAACTAAAATTTGAAAGACGATGAAAGAAAAGAAATTCCTAATGTTTTGTGTTGATATTTAATATACTGCTAAAGTAACGAAAAAATTAAAAATGCACGATGAAAATCATTATGAAAATTAGAATAATGAAAGGAAAATAATAATATTTTTACAATGTTCAGATTTAAAAAATTAAATTTTTTTCTAAAATAAACTTTATTTTATTAAACTAAAATATTAATGTACTTTTTTTAATAAAACGAAATATCAAAAATTTTGCAAGTGTTTTCTTTAATTAAAAATACTTCTTAAAAATTTATAATAGCAACTTAACACGGATGTTCTTTTTTGTCACAAATAATGTGAATATACAATTTTTAATAATTACATGCTTATACACTTTTGACATAAAAAAAAATAGTTATGGGTTTAGATTAGCTCATTTGTAATTTTTTGAAAAAATCGTAAGGATAAATTATTGTTTTGAAATTAAATTGAACCAAACATAGACCGAATCAAAACATTACGTGAACATTTATATTATACATACAATTTTACCCAACAAATATACCAAGTATTAACTTTAGCTTCAGAAGCAAAAAGGTTATATTGATGGGAAAAATATTTCTGCAGTTAATGCAGATAAGTTATCTGCATTTATTCTCAAAATGACGTCGTTTTGATAATGAAATCTTAAAAAATTGTAAATATAAAGACTATATAACCCTGAAATAAATTAAAATTATAAAAATATCATAATTTTCGCCCAAAACAACGTCGTATTAGATTTACCGCAGATTACTTATCTGCACTAACTTCAGAAAAAACAAAATCTATATTAATAAAAGACAGGATCCGTTTATAAACTTTTTAGAATTTTTTTATAAATTATACTATATTCTTCTGGGAGAATAAGTATAGTTTACAAAAATTTATATTCTCCAAAAAAAAATAATATAATTTATAAAAATTTATAAATTTTTTTTTTATAAATATAACATCTTACTATTAATAATAGTAACAACTTTAGCTGTGGACTTACTTTGTGTTTGGGATTGACACAATCCATTGATAGGGTCCCACTTAAATCCAGCATTGCAAAAGCACCTTTGCACCCCACCAAGAGGGCCCACTCCACACTTAGAGTTCAAAATTACACTGCAATCTATTGGCCCTTTACAAACAGGTTCCTGTGGTGCCACCCACTCGATCCCAACCCCAGGCTCCGGCCACTTCTTTCCCGCCGTCGCCACCGCACCATCCAGATCCACAAAACTCTGATACGCCGCGCATCCTCCCGCGTGCACCCTAACAACATACTCCTTGGGAGTCCCAGAAGTCCTGTACGCGCAGCACATGCTCACGCGCCCGCAAGCGCCGCCTGCATTAGGCTGGTCCTTGATGTAGCTGTGGCACAGGCTGCTCACCGAGCACTCCATCGGCGGCGCGTGAGGCGTTGCGGCTGTGCAATTGAACACCAAGACGGTGTTTTTCGCAGCCACGCTGAAAGGAAGGGTCTCGTTCAGGTGGATACCTTCGCTGCGGAAGTCCGTGGAGACGCACGCGCTTCCTGCAAGGGTAGCGGGTCGGATTATGATCCGACGGGTTATCGGGTCAATGGACCTGATTGTGTAGGATGATCCGGCAAGTGCATCCAACCACAGTGTTCCTGCGGTGCACCGGATCTTGTAAAACGGGTCTCCACAGTCGGGTCCTGTGCTCAACGGGTATGGGACCGGGTTCGGGCCGCAGTTCCCACACTGCCGCGCCGTCACGGTGCATAATAGCAACAATGCTGCAATTGTGAATATTAACGTTGTAATCTTATGTTGTTCCATCAAAGTGCAACCAGTGTTGTAATATGGCACCATATACTAAAAAGAATGTAATTGCTGCTATATATGTAGTGTTGTTAGAGATCTTAATTTTTTTTTATTTCTCACTTGAATTTGGAAGAAAAAATGATATAAGGGCCGACCCAATTTAAATGTCCACTTCGTGATTGTCTGGGGAAGGGAATACTCTATACACTCTTTCTCCTGTTTTTTGCAGAGAGACTGATTCGAACCCACGACTTAACACACCACGGTAAGCAAGTTTACCGCTGAGCCAAGCCGGTGAAGAAAAAATGATATAGAAAAATAAAATTAATGTGTGCCACGCACCCAACTATACACATGTAGGAGAATGTGAAATTTGCTGCGCTTTTC
This sequence comes from Gastrolobium villosum, assembly GCA_032173675.1. Lineage (NCBI taxonomy): Eukaryota > Viridiplantae > Streptophyta > Magnoliopsida > Fabales > Fabaceae > Gastrolobium > Gastrolobium villosum. The sequence goes on from JAVKPL010003296.1 coordinate 44,493, forward strand.
CAAAAATTTGTTTATTTTGATGGGAAGATACAGATATGGTAATTCTTAAGATGTAGAGAACTAGAATATGCTGTAAATGGCACTAGATTAATGGACTCTGAACGTGTTAGTGTATGATCTGTGAAACATTGCATGTAGCTGATTTAGGTTTTATCAAATTGAAGAATATCTCGCTTTTCTAAGGAAGATATGCATGTTTCTTTCTCAGCATGCATAGATTGACAATGTTAATGTTATACTCACAAAGCTCGTCGATATTGTTTTTGCTAACGTGGTTATGATCTGGTGTACAATGATAGTGCTTTGTTTATAGAAATTTTTTCTGAAGACTTAGAAACAACAGCTTATGAGATGGCTACATTGTAATTTATGTATGTTTTTGAGTATACAAGTCAATTGGAGCTGATGATGAATCAACACTTTCAATCGTGACATGCATGATGAACTGCTAGCAAACCAAATTCAAGCATAAAGGATCAGGGCCAGACCTAAGAAGGGATAGTATTAATGGCAGCACCTCCCTAAATTTTGATTTTTTTTTATATATAAGATAATATTTTTTAATAATAATAGGCTATTAATACTAATAGTTAGTCATTCTCTTAAAAATATTTATAATAGTTAATATCTCTTATTAGTCTTAATAATATTTACAATTTTAAAATTTTATTTTTGCCCTGTTATAAAAAATTCTGGATTCATCGTTGTAAAGGACATTTAATTTGGAGAAATTAAACTTAGTCCTTTTTATATAAAAAAATATATATATATATATATATATATATATATATATATATTCGGCCCGCCACACGTAGCCCGCCAAGCCCGTTTTATATTTCCTACCTACTTATGACCTTGACCTCACTTGAAATGGAGCTTTTTCGAAGACTCCTCATACAACACTTTGTTACTTGTTTTGTTACTCTGTTTTATCTTGATATGATTTTATTTTTTATTATTATTTTTGAATTGAAAGTTGCATATTTATATGTAGATTATTAAACACTGATCTTCTTGGTTTCATAAGCACATTAAAATTTTATGCAGATTTTTGTATGCTTTTAAGTAGATTTTTTTATGTGTTTTATGCAGAATTTAATTTTTTGTATTTTATTTTTATATATTTTTTAATTATATATATTTTTATTTTAGGCGGGCTAGCCCGTAGCCCGCCAACCCACCCGTAAAACGGACCGGTTACTCAATTCAACCCATTTTGTCAAAACGGGCCGGGACGGGCCACCCCATTTTGGGCGGGGCGGGCTGGGACGGGCTGACCCGTATTGCCAGCCCTAATTTCCTACATGACCTTGACCTCACTTGAAATTGAGCTTTAATTTGTGCTCCCGCTCCACATTTCAATGAGTGGGCCAGAAGAGTGAGGAGAGAAAAAAAAAATTTTTTCCATCCAAGTGTCATATTTTTAGTGAAATGACTATTATGGGTCAGTACCACATTAAATTTTTTCTTGTAAATGATGTATCTCGTAAGTTGACGTCTACGTAATGAGATAGGATATTATATCTATCTTCATTATTATTCTTACTTTATTTATCTATCTCCATTACCGTTGGATCAGAATTTCAAAAGGAGAATGAAAGAGTGAAAATTAGTTAAAATTTTGATTTAACGGTCTTGAAAATAAGTAAATAAAATAGATAGAATATTCTATCTTCAAAAATAATAAGTAAAATTAAGGGAATGAGTTATCTCTTATCCATCCATACTTTTTAGTCACAAGCAATTAAATTCACATTTTTTCTGTACATTAATTCTGAAAGACTTAAAAAAAAAAATTTTTGGGTCCCTACTCCCTACAACAATGGTAGTTTTTTGTTTTTATTACATACGTCAATCAGAAGATAACTTGACGCAGTACGTGTTCTTATAATTTGGAATTTACATGATCCAAAGTTCGGCACAGCATTCTTTGACAATTTAACATCGCATGACTCATTTGTCTCCTCGACGCAAACTTCTATGTGTGCTTCTCACAGAATCCAAACCATTCAATAATATTAATTATTGCCCCTTCACACCTGTTCTTATGCTAATGAATAGTCGCTCCGGTGGCTGCACGAACAAGCATTCTATCAAATTGTAATGCAAAATGACTTGAAAAACTTATAATTGTCTTTATGAAAGTCATAAATCACGATTCTCCATATTCCAAATTCCATGGAACACAATCGTCTTGTTCAAAAGCGGCGGGCTTTGGGGTTCAATTTCCAATTGTCTCATTGCTTTCACTTCTCCCAACAAATTGATAATAATAAGAACGGAAATAGTTGTCTTATGTCACATAAGATAATTATCTTATGTTGCACATTCATGGAATCTCGTGCCCCTTTTTTCTTTTATTTTTTATTTATTTTTAAATTATGAATTCCATAACTTTGTTTCATATCCACATGAGATAACTATCTTATAAGACATAAGATTAATAACTCCCTAATAAGAAATGGTTCTATAGGTTATAACCTTGATTATACGGGAAGCGACTCCTACCTCGTACTTCCTTTATTTTCTTTTTCTTTTTTTACAAAAAGGCAATGAGGTTTAAATTCCCCGCCCGCTACACCAATCATAATAATTTTACGGGAGTATAGATTCTCTCGGAAAAAAAAAATGGAATTAGATACTCTCAAGTTTAAAAAAAAAAAATGACATGATCATGTTGGATAATCATAATCATACAAAGGTGAATCAACGGTTATGATTTAGTAATTCTCTATTTTAATATTTTCTCTCTCCTCTTCTATCACCATTCATTAACCTTTGTATCATTATGATTATCCATATGACCATGTCATATCTTTTTCAACATAAGAGGATCCACTCCCAAAAAATATATGATATGATCATATGAGGAATCATAACAATATAAAAGTAAATCAATGATAATAAAGAAAAAGAAATAAAAATATTGAAATAGATAGTTACAAAATCATCACCGTTGTGTGTATGTGTGTGTTTGTGTGTGTGTCATATAAAACATAAACCGTTAGCCTAGTGATAAAGAATAGTGTGCTATAATTTTACTAAATTCATCTCCATGAATGGTTACATTAATGTTTCTTAATTTGATTCTTTTTTAGAAGAAAAAAAGATTGTTAACAGCAGGTATAGCTAGAGGTGGCAAAGCAGGCGGCCTTCCCCGCCCCACTTTTGAGAGTAGGTTAAAAAACTTGACCCATTGGCCCGAACCTATATTAAAAAAAAAACCAAAAAACTTAGTCCGACGAGTTAAACAGGGCGAGTTAATTAGGTGGATTGTAAAGCTCTGTCCGGTCCACCGGTATATCAACCCTAATTCTCAATGTGGAACTAGGTTTTGTACATGTATGAGATTGTACCGATTATAACAATTGAAACTAGGTTTTGTAAGTGGCAATGCGGGGAATAATAGTAAATGCATTAATTCATTAAGTAATGTAAATTAGAGTAGTATTAGGATAGAAGAAAAAGTTTATCCGCCTTTTTATAATAAATAAAGGTAATACTCATTATAAGTCTTCCGCTTAATTCATAATTTGTAGAACACTATTGTACCATATGTAAGTTAACTCATCGGGTGCAGACAAATGTTATAGTCGGGCTGAGCCTATTTTGACGGCCCTAGGTACTGTTGATATGAACACTTTTTTTCATCTCACTTAATCAAGAAATTAAAAGACAAAAAAAAAAAAAAACTAAGATAGTTAATATCTTCTTACTTTTCTAAATAATAAATAAAATGAAGTAAGATTTCTTCTTCAAAATCAATGAAATTTTAAAAAGAATAGAGTTCCTAAATTATTATAATAATTTCGTCAAGACAAAAAATTGAATTTGGTGACCAAAACCTATTATGTACTTGTACTAACGATATTAAATGCGCATGACCATTAACTTGGTTGGGAGATTTGGATAAATATATATAAATTTGTATATTTTATTCGAAATTTCATAAAAATATTCATATATATATATATATATATATATATATATATATATATATATATATATATATATGGGTGTATGTTACAATTTAAGGATTTGAATTGCTGATAATGGTGTAAAAACATAATATTTTACTATTTTGTTTTTTTTTTTAAATTGCTTGACCATCGATTCAACCGATTTAAATAAAACTAGTTGGGACATCGATTTTTAACCAAAGACTGATCAGGTCGAATTAGTTCTTTCCAAGAATATTACATGGTCGATCCGTTGACTCACTTGAACCAGTTATATCGTTGGTTCACCGGTTTGCGGATCAATCAAATTGGTCCGAGCCAAATTTAATAACATTAACTTGTGCTATAAATAAATTTACAATATTACATAATTTTTATCATATTTTTTATTTTATATATACTTTAATTTTCAGCATTTCACCACATTGTAGAGAGAATTAAAAGTGTTGAACTTACACCTTAACTTGCCACTAATACGTTGGGGATTGTGCGAGTCTAGTTAATGTAATACAAGAGTGTAATCAGTGTTATTAGACCTGACTTGAATTGATCGGGTCGACCCGGAACCCAATAAATCAGTCATTTGATCGATTCAAGTCAAGTATCTGATTAGCCATGTATCAAACTCACTGAAAATCGGTTCAAACAGACTGGGTTTTATCAAAATCGGTGACCAGGTTGGTCATCAAAACCAGAGGATCATGCATTTTTATAAAAAAATAAAATAAAATCAAAAAGCAAAGTTGTCTTGTCTTGTCTTAAAAAAGTGTGTAACTCCTTTCAAGAAAATTTATAGTTTTTTTTTTCTAGTAGTATATTCTCATACAATGACCTCAATTTTTCGCTTCAAAGACTGAAGCAATTTGCAAAACAATAGGTTAGGAGAATAAGACATATTGATTCTTTGCAAATTCATTTTTATTGGATGAGTTATTGGTAAATGCCTTATAATTATTAAGGGAAAAGTGTTTATTATTTTAAATGACACAACTTATATCATTTTACTCTCACAAAGAGGTGGGACCCACATCTTTATTTTTTTTGTCAACTCTCTCTCCTCCTTTATCTATCTCTTTCTCTCTCTTAAAATGACACAATCTTACATCCTTTAAAATGACACACACTTTACCTAATTATTAAACATATTTAGTTAAGGATATTTGGTAGAGGAATTATACGCGGTCACCTGATACTTGAATTTTCTTTCTTCTTTGTTTATTTCTTTTACAATATACTATATGTGGTTATCATATATGACTTTTTTTTTATCCATACAAAAACTATATGTGTTCGCAGCCCTGCATAATAATTGTTTTACATGTATTTAAATATTTTTATGTATATAATATAGGTTTTCATGTACTAACCCGAGTCATGTAATTCAACCGGTGATCCACTAATTGAATCAACGACTCACCGCTAAGTCAATGACCGAATCGAGTCTGTAATACGAATTTTGGTATTATTCGGCTCATGCGTAGGAGTTTATACTGAATCTGATGCAATTATAGGATTGGCCATTAAGAAACAGAGGCATGAGAAAAGGAAACAAGTCCAACGTGAGCTTAAAGAGAGGCTTAACGGGAGCCACCCAAACCCCAAACCCAATCAGTGTAAAGAATCCACTAAATCCATGACCGAAAAGAAAACTAGAGAATATGGCTAAGCAAAGAGGTCTAGCAATGCTTTCGCATGGATCTCTTTACAAATTGACTATGGTCAAAATGAGATGATCGGAGAGCCTCGCCTGTAGCATATGGTTTCTACCTATGAAATACGACACTTCAAAAACTGTCGTGTCTGACACTCTCCGACATTCCAATGCGCATTATACCGACACTCCAAAGTGCATTATATAAACTCAAAAAATGGTTAAAAGGTTGCGTTTCGTTTCATTGCGTTTTTAGTTCCAACCAGTAGATTCGTTGGATTACAATTACCATTTTATTGAGTTTAATATAAATATTTGGGATATCTTATGTTTTTTTTGCAAAATTGATGGGTATTATAAGTTTCACTTCATTTTTTGTTAAATTATTGAATATTAAATATAATATACACTACATAAATTAAAAATATTATTTAATATCAAAATATGCCTAACGTGTCGAAATCTAACATTTTTTAGAATTAACATGTCGTGGCCGTGTGTCAATGCTACATAAGTTTTTACCCTATTAAAGAAAAAAAGATTTAAGAACAAATAATGAAAATTTTCAATTTGCAAATTTTGGATTAGGTTGTCGAAACAAATAGTTTGTTTTGCATTTGTTGAAGAAACTTCCCCTTTAGCCGCCGCCGTCTACCAAACTTAATATTTTTAGGAGTAAATATCTCTTCTTCTGTCCCTTAACAAAACAAAAAAAAATACAAAACTCATTTTAATTCCTTAGAAAAAATACTTATATTAATCCTTTTTGCAGAACTAACATGAATTTTATGAGTTTTAGAGAAATCACAATACGAAAATTTCAGAGAAATCACGACTTTTTTTGTTCTCAAGGATTAATTTGGCCCCGTATTTTTTGTTGAAGACTAAAATGGATATTTACTTTTTTTTAGTTAAAACACAATTTTAAGGAATGTCTTGCTGGATGATTATGAATTTATGATCAAAGGTTTGACCAACTCGCTTCTCTTCTAATAGTTCAATTCTGCTTATAACTCGATATTTCCATTTTCGCTAAGAACATAAAATCAGAAAACTCGCTTATTGCAAGCTCTTTTAACAATAATTCTCACAGTCCCAAACTCTGACTGTCCATAAAATATCAGAAGAAAGAAGAATTGAAATCAGAAGTCAGAAAATAAAATTTAAAACAAACAATTGCAGATTGATTGCTTTATTCTACAACTCAAGAGTTTCCGTGACCCCTAAGACCAAGAAATACATACATTTCGCTTATAAATTTGCCTAAAAACTCATATTTCAAGTTACCCTTTAACCATAAAATCAGAAACCCATATTTACAATTTACATAACACCACCACTAACCAAGCGTATGAGACCCTTTTGGTTTTCCACACGCTCACAACTTCAAAGTCCAAAAACTAAGAACCAAGCTTTTCCCAATATTTGAATGCACAAACTTGAATCAAATCCCTCTATATGACAGTGATCACTTTTCATTTACTAAAACTGGTTGGTCTTCACCTTCAGCTTCCTTCAGGCAAGTACCAAGATCTTCATGTTCATGCTGCAACTCGACGATGTGTTAAGCACTGATGTGGAGATTGAACACCAGAAGAAACAATGATCTTGGTAGCAGCAGAAGAAGCAGGGTTGGAAGATGGTGAAGATGTAGAGAACGAAGCAGGGTTTTGAAACCGACCCGAATCACCAGGAAGTCTCATATATGAGTATGAAGGTGACTCACAAATCCATGATCCTAGAGGACCTTCTTTGCCATTCTTGAACTGCACTATGGCCTTGTAAACAAAGGAATAAGACCCTCCATTTTGATGTATCAGTTTGAGAGAAAAACAGAGAAAGTGAAAGGTTTTTTTTGGGGTTTGTGTGAGATTGAATTGGATTGAATGTGAGAGAAGAATGAGCAATTTATTAGGTATAAAAAGGGTTAGAGAGGGATGATGATGATGTTGAGTAATAGTTTTTGGATCAGAGTCCAGCTCTTCACGCTAAGCCAGGAATTTTCAACGCAAACTCATCCAATGACCTTGAAAGCTACGTGCTAACTAACACCTATATAGAATTTGGGAAATACTTTCTGAGTTTTATGTTTATTATGTTGTAGGAGAAGTGGTTGTATAATGTTATAGAGATTCGTTTTGTGTGCCATATTTTTTTCTTTTAAAATGTGTGGTCCCCACAAAATGTTGTGTGCGTAGGAAAGTTTGTTGTGTTATGTTAAAGGAGGAAATGAAAACACATATTTTTATTATTACATTATAGAAAAATAATTATGTCATGTCGTAGAAATAAAATTACAAGTGGGACCCACAAATAAGAGGAGAGAGAAAAAAGAGTGATGGAACTCAATATTTTTTTTTGTGTATGTAGGAAAGCTATTTATCTTACGTAAAATGAGATAAATATAACTCTTCTTTTATATCGCACAAGTAAAGCAAAATCTCTTTTGTTTTTTAAAATATTGTTTCGATGGTTTTGTTGGATGGGTTTGAGAATTCAGAACAAGATTTTGATGGTTTGGATTTGATAGGTTTTCTTTTAATTCCATTCCAAACTATTGACGACCACTGATTTCTTCATACTTTGGTTTCCTTTAATATTTTAATATTACCTTTATTCTATTTGTTTGTTTAGATGTTGTTTTACAGGAAGGTTCTTGATAAATTAATAATCATTTGTTCAATGGTGGCAGGTTTTATCTGTGCAAGATGTTTGACATAATATCTTAAATTAATCATGTTTTACATATGGAAAATGATAGATGCTTTTTTTTTTGGAAAGTTAAAATGATAGATGCTTGTTCCCATCGAACACATCACTTTATATTATGTGATAAAATCAAAGCTTAAGTTTGTTAAAAAAAATGTGAAATCAATTAAATTAAATAATTATAGTGTATAATATGTAAAATCATGTGTGTATAAGTATATATGTGAATACACGGAACGTATGTACGTTGCCCTCACTAAACTGGTGACATTTTGTATCAAGAACTCATTTTGTTGTATCATGAAATCATTCCACTTTTTTACTTTATTTCTTCTTCCTTATTTTTGAGATGTTCTTTTCGTAACTGATGCTTAAAATCAAGGAGGAATGTATGCTGTCAGTATATCCATCAAATATTTATACGCATTTTTTTTGTTTTTTCAAAGATCGCATTGAAATTTGTTTTCTTTAATTCTATCCCTAACGAGTACGAAAAATTAATTGGGGTAGAAAAAAAATTAATTTGTGAGATTTGTAAATATTTTTCTTCACATGATAATTAAATTTAACATTTTTTCTCTATTTAATCTTTGACTTATTTTTTGTAATCTTTAAAGGTAATAAAGTATTAGGGTTTATCATCTATCATTTAACATGACTATAAAAAGTTTCTTAAACACGCAATATTTTGTGGGACCCACAGCAAAAAAAAAAACTCCGACACGCAAAATGAATCTCTATAACATAACACAATCACTTTTCCAATAGCATTTATAAAGCCCAAAGTATTATTACAGTTTTTGGAAATAAGATAAATTCTTAAATGTCAACTTAATTGGGTCGTAGTCATACTTCCAATAAGTTACGAACCTCTATCTACCAAAACCAAAAAAGTTACGAACCTCTATCTTTGACAATCTCATTTTGAGGCAAAGGTAACAAATCCGTCACACCTCACACGAGATGGGCTAAAATTCTATCCCGCTATAAACTGGGTAGGTTGCATGTGTAAAGTCAATCAATCCACCTTCACTACGAGCACCTTCCTAGGGGATAAAAGTTAAAATGGCACACATTGGGTAAATCAAAATGTCACGTTTAAGTTTTATTGACCTCATTTATAAAGTGTTCCTTGCTCAAGTCGATGTCGCTTCAAACTTCCCATAAGCTTTCTCTTCAAAATTTTAGGGGGTGTATTTGATTGAGATTTTAAAGGATTTTAATGGATTATTTTCAGACAAAAAATTCTATTGATATTCAATTAGGATTTTAAAAGACGGACAAAAAAAGTCATGTGATATTCGATTAAGATTTTAAAAGATTATTTTAAAGTCCATCTAAATCCGTTGGTATTCAATTAGGATTTTAAACAAATGAAAAAAAAAAATTCGGTATTCAAAAATCTAACGATTTTAATGGATTTTCTATTGGTGTGGATTTCGTGAGACTTTTTAGTGAGAAATATAAATAGGATGTCTCTCTCACAATCTCACCCTAACCCCTAGGATTTCTTGAGATTTCTCTATTGTAGTGTTTTCTCCTTCCTTTGATGGGTTGACCTGCTCAAAATCAAGTTCCGCCATAGGAGCTTTGTCAAAGCTCAAAAACAGCGTATTTTTGAACAATTTTCACCACAAAACAACCCAGAAAAAACAAACTAACAAGATTCTAATATAATCCATTTCAAAAACAACATATTTTTTGAGAGCTTTTGGAAGTTTAAAAAATGATTTTTCAAGTTATGGATCGCGGTTTTTCTTGGCACTGTATTAAAAATAACATAAAACCCTCAAACCAATTTTCATTTTACATCAATGAAACAAGATCAATTTTTTGAAAGATTGAAACTTTCATAATATAAACCCTATATTTCGTAACAATACATTCATGAACGAAATTCCTTAGATTTCAAACCATTTTTGTATCAATAAATAACTAAAAACTTGTTTTTCAAAAGTCCCAAGACAATTTAATGAATACTTAGAAATTCAGGTTTTAATGTATCGATTGAAAATAATTTGAGAAATTTTCTAAACTTTCATTTAATTAAACCCCGAAATTCAGACTCAAAATTTTCTTAGAATACTCAATGAAAACATGCATATGATTTATGGTTAGAAAACTCTCATCACGTAGAACAAAAACCCCAAGGTTTCCAAGATCAATTGCAAAAAATTCCAAACGAAATTTTATCATGAACTTTAGGTTCTATATGTAAATTTAGAATTATTTTAATAAATAAATAAAATTGGGTCTTATAATAATATATGTATAGCTCTGATACCAAATGAAGAATATGATTTTTAACCCATTGGTCAAATTCAAGAGCATGAAAGAGAAAATGTTAATGCATGGAGGACTAGTATGTGGAGAGTTGTTGCTAAGTAATTTTAAATGTTTATTAAAAATTATATTATGTTTTTTTAATTGAGAAAATTATATCATGTTTTTCTTTTTTTATTAATATCATTGCATTTCTTTGTTTTTTTATTGACTCTTGTAATTTTGAATATTTGTTAAAAATTCATATGATTTTTTAAAATCTTATAAATTCATAATGTGCTTTCAAATCTTATAAATTCTATTAAAATCCTTTAAAATCCAATCTTTTTAAATCTTGATTGTGACAAAGTCTTTAAAGTTCGTACAATTCAAAATAGTCTTTTAAAATCTATAGGATTCTTTTATCTCAAAAAAATCTTTCAAAATCTTAATCCAATACACACCCTTAGCTTCAAAACTTGGTTTAGGATTCGAAACTTCCCATAGTAATCATTTGTCTAACTTGATTTTAATCTCAAGTCTCATTCCCAAATGTACTTTGTGTGAAAGAAATCTATACTGAATTCCTGAAATAGGGGTTCTCATTTCTTAAAATAAGAGTAAATGAATCATGAATCCAAAGCTGGTGCGTGGTAATTGATTGGTGAATCCAAAGCTATGTTGCATTTGAATTTAAGAATCCAAAGCTCAAACAAGTATAGCATTCTTATTTGAAGGCATTGCATTGTGAATCAAGTTGGTGCCTGGTAATTCAATAGGAACAAGTTCACTCCAGCTGAAAGGTTTCATAAGCCCCTAGCATTTTTCCCCCATCAAACAACAAAAATAAGTTTAGTTCTTCTAAGATAATTCTATCTGCGACACACACATAAAAATGTGTAAGATTCGTGTTTTCTTTTTCTCTTTCTTCTCTTCACATGGTCCCACATAAACCACACACACTTTTATATATTTATAGGAAATAAATTTATCTCCCATAATATGAGAAACATTAATTTCAAGTTTCATATAGGGAAAGTGTTGATACTCCATTACAGAAAACATGTGTAGCTATCAACATGAAACCACTATATGATGAGATAGATTTTGAGTTCTTAAGAAACAAGACAATCATAAATTGTTCGAACAAATAAATATACAAGTGGAAGCAAATAGATGTTAGGGTGTGTTCCTGCCTTTAATACTAGTAGTTGAGCATGCACCTCATTCATGGATGCATGGCTCAATGTTAGCCCAACTAACTCAATAAATGTTGCCCAAATAATCATTGAAGATTCTAGAAGAAGGTGGATAGTTTCCCTCACCTTATATAAACCCATGAAAACTTTTGTAATAGGTTAGCTAAGATATTGTGAGAGAAACCTCTAAAGAGAATATTGAAGAGTGACCTCTTTCAGAAGTTTGAGAATATCACCATTATTGGTGAAATTTGAATCTTTGTAATCTTTCTTCTACATAGTGAAAGATTTTCTAGACTAGTGTCATGTTGTTTTTACTCCTCTGCCTTAGGGGAGGTTTTCCACGTTAAAACTTGCTATGTTCCCTCCCTGTTTTCTCCTTCTCTACATTTTTCATTTTTATGTGTGTTGGCCGATCTGGTGACTTCAGGCCGACCTCCTAGTGTTGAGCTTCGAGATCGACATGTTGACCTGTGATTTTGCTTCCAAGCTAATTGAAGGACCCTGTCTCAACGATAGAAATGATTTTAATTCTGGTTTGACCTAAATTTTCACGATTAATTGTTACCTCAATTGATATGTTAGTATACATATTCAGGTGTTCCGTAGTTGTGAAAATGTGTGCATCGCTTATCCAAAATTTCCACGTCTACTAAAATAATACTATTGGGAGCTTTTTGCAATGCTGACAACTATTGAATTCTTTCAGCTATATATAATAATATAATATCATATATTAGATGCTATTATGATATTTTGAAATTTTTAGTATGAAATATATATATTAAGAGCGCTAAAGCGCGCTTTGGCGCGCTAAAACACAAAAATGAGTCTAGAAATGCCATTTTGGCTCTAGAGTTGAGTGCTTGAGCGCGCTGGAGCACGCTAAAGCCCTTTCTTCGAAAGAAAGTTTGCAAGTATTTTGAAAAATGAAGATTTAGCCATGTTGGTTATGGAAACCACTTGGTATTGATAGAGAAGTGATGTATGGCATATTTGAATAAAGTTAGTATTCCACATATTATATAAGTTATGATTATAATTTTTGAATTATTTTAACTACAGAAAGAGATTTAAGAAGAAAATAAATAATTAATAAAAAAAGAAGAAGAAAGAGTTTATCCTTATCTTAATTCAACTACTATGATGGTAACTACGCTTAATGCCATACGTAATGATAACAAAGCTGTCATGAACGAGGTGTTACAAATGCTGAGGTCTTCCTTCGTGGTGAAGATAATTTTCTGAATGTTGCTTATGCTGACTTCGCCTGGATCATTGACTCTGTTGTCTCCTTCCATGTTACTCCACACAAAGGCTTATTCTCTTCTTACATAAGAGGTGATTTCGGAGTTGTGAAAATAGGAAACTGAGTCAAAAGCAAGATTGTTGGAGTCAGTGATGTAACTCCGACCATAGATGTCGATTGTCGACTCGTGTTGAAAGAAGTAAGGCATATGACAGTCATGCGGCTAAACCTAATCTCGGTAGGTGAATTTGATGATGCTGGGTTTGGAGGCAGAAGATGGAAATTGGCTAAGAGAAACTTGGTGGTTGACCAAGACGAGAAGGAAGGATCGTTGTATTTCATGCAAGGTAAAATAAATGGTGGAGAAGTCAACTCTGTCCGGGATGGACCTAGTATGCAGTTGTGGCACAAGCACTTCGGCCACATGAGTGAGAAAGGACTCTAAATTTTGAATAAGAAAAGACTTCTGACCAGGTTGAAGGGCAAAGTGTTGGAGAGTTGCATGCACTGCCTAGCTAGAAAGCAGCACCAAGGTTCTTTTGTGAGACTGGATCAGACCCAACGACGCAGGTATATCCTTGATCTCGTCTATACTGATGTTTGCTCTATGTCAAAAAAACATCACTTAGTGGAGCTCAATACTTTGTTTCTTTTTTTTTTAATGATCATTCCCACAAAGTGTGGGTATATTTGTTGAAGTCTAAAAACTAGTTACTCCAAGCCTTTAAAGAATGTCATGTCAAGGTGGAAAGGAAGACTGACAAAAATTTGAAAGTGATCAGTCCTGACAATGGTGGGGAGCATTGCGACACGTTTGATGTGTACTACAGATAAGACTAGAGAAAATGCTCTCAAAGACTCCTCAGCTGAATGGAGTTGTTGAAACGATGAACTGAACTATTGACGAAATGGTTTGAAGTATGTTATCCCATTTCGGGTTGCCAAAATCATTTTGGGGTGAAGCAGTGTGAACTGCGATTGAGTTGATTAATCTATCACCATCACGACCACTAGAAGGAGAAATCCCTAAAGAAATATGGTCAGGTTCAAAAGTGTCATATGATCATTTGAAGGTATTTGGATACCGAGCTTTTGTATATATCCTTAAAGATGAGAGGGCGAAACTTGATGCGAAGACTAAAGAATGTATATACCTCGGTTCACCTAGATGTGAGTTCAGATTTTGACTTTAGGGTCTTGTCAATAGAAAAGTGGTGAAAAGCCGAGATGTGATCTTCCATGCAGATGAGACTATTAAAAACATCTTGAAGCCCAAAGTTCGGGTTACTATCCGACATGAAGAACTCGTCCTTCTTGTCCAAGCTGAAGCATGGAGAGAAACAAACAAAAAAAGTGATGAAAATGACTAGCAACAAGAAGAACCACCTGCTGAAGGTGATGAAGAAAGGTAAGTTGATACGAATGTCTGAGGTGAGAATGATGAATCAGACTCTCAACCTGAGAATCAACCTAGTCACTCTACACAATTTAGATGACTTTCTACAAGATACCCACCTGATGAATACATAGTTGTTGCTAAAGATGGAGAACCTCAAAGCTACGATGAGGCCATGACAAGTATCGAGAAAAAACAATGGGAAAAAGCAATGCATGACAAGATGAAGTTCTTGCATGAAAATTAGACTTATGAATTGACCGAGCTGCCCCCAAGGAAGACGAGCTCTGAATAATAAATAGGTCTATAAAATTAAGCATGAAGAGAACGGTCAAAACTCTAGATACAAGGCTAGAATTATAATGAAAGGATGCAATCAAAAGAAAAAAGTACTATTTGAAGAATTTCTCTCTCCTCTTATGAAAATGACTTTGATCTGAACTTTATTAGCCATGGCGGTATCAATAGATCTCGAAGTTGAACAAATGGACGTGAAGACCACATTCCTTCATGGCGACCTTGAAGAGGAGATTTATATGGAGAAACCTGAAGGGTTCCGAGCTCCAGGAAAAGAAGATATGGTCTACCGATTGAACAACAACTTGTACGGCTTAAAACAAGCACATCGACAGTGGTATAAGAAATTTGAATCCTTTATTACTGAGCACAAGTTCATAAATATGGAGGCTGACCACTGCGTTTTTGTTAAAAGGTATGAGGCAGAGACTTTCTGATTTTGCTTTTATATATTGATGACATGTTGATTATAAGGAAAGACAAATCGAGAATAGCCACCTTGAAGAAGGCATTGAGCTTGTCCTTTGCAATGAAGGACCTCGGCCCTGCAAAGCAAATCCTTGGAATTAAAATTATAAGAGACCGACATAGAAAATTACTGTGGCTAAGTCAAGAAAAGTACATTGAGAAAATCCTAAAAAGATTTACCATGGACAAAGCAAAAACAGTGAGCACCCCTTTAGTCGGACATATAAAGCTGAGCTAAAAGTACTGTTCGAGATCAGATGAAGAAAATGATGAGATGTTGAAGATCTCGTACTAGTCCCCCGTCGAAAGTTAGATATATGCTATGGTATGTATGAGACTCGACCTTACATATACTATTGGGATGGTAAGATGATATATGTCTAACCCGGGAAAGGAACATTGGGAAGCCGTCAAGTGGATCTTTAAGTATCTTAGGTGGCGTTTGGTACAGGAGAAATTTTTATTATTCCGGAAATCTCAATTTTCAAAAATATAATTTTTACATTCAGTTTATGATAATATTCGGAAATTTAAAATTTTGAAAAATTCAGTTTCCCGAGAATCCCGAAGAACACCGCGTACCAAACGGGCCCTTAGAAGAACGAAAAGTCTATGCCTTCGTTTTGGAGAAGGTAAGGTCGAGCTGCAAGGCTTTACAAAGGCTGATTTAGGGAGAGATGCCAACTTATGGAATTCAACAACTAGTTATTTGATGACTTTTGTAGGAGGAACTGTCTCTTGGCAATCTAAATTACAAAAATGTGTGGCACTTCGACGACCGAGGCCAAGTACATAGCCGCTACTGAGGCTTGCATGGAAATATTATGGATGAAGAATCTTCTTCTGGAACTCATCCATGATCAAGACAAATATGAGCTGAAGTGTGACAACCAAAGTGGTCTTCATCTAGAGAAGAAATCGATCTATCACTCCTGCACTAAACACATTGACGTAAGATATCACTGGATCCGGGATGTCGTGGAGGATGGACAACTTAAACACGTCAAAGTGCACATCGACTTTAATTGGTCCGACATGATGACCAAGCAGGTTCCAACAATGAAATTTAAAGACTATTATGAAGGTGTCGGGCTGCTGAACTAGACATATTAAAGTCGAACAAGGAGATTTGTTGGGGTGTGTTCCTGCCTTTAATGCTGGTGGTTGAGCACGCACTTCATTTATGGATGCAAGGCTCAATGTCAGCCGTTCCAACTCAATGAATGTTGCCCACCTAATCACTGAAGATTATAGAAGAAGGTGGATAGTTCATCTCACCTTATATAAACCCATGGAAACCTTTGTAATAGGTTAGCTAAGATTTTGTGAGAGAAACCTCTAGAAAGAAGATTGAAGAGTGACCTCTTTCGAGAAGTTTGAGAATATCACCATTATTGGTGATATTTGCACCTTTTTAATCTTTCTTCTACATAGTGAAAGATTTTCAGGACTAGGATCCGTTTGTGTTTACTCCTCTGCCTCAGGGGAGGTTTTCCACGTTAAAACTTGCTATGTTTCATCTTTATTTTCTCATTCTCTGCGTTTTTCATTTTTCTGCGTGTTGGGCGATCTGGTGACTTCAAGTCGACCTCCAAGCTCGACATGCTGACCTGCGATTTTGCTTCCGCGCTGATTGAGGAACCCCGCCTTAACAATAAAAATGATTTTGCTTCTAGTTTGACCTACATTTTTATGATTAATTGTTACCCCATTTCACATGTTAGTATACATATTCGGGTGTTTCATAGCTATGAAGTTGTGTGCATTGCTTATCCAACATAATGCTGACAACTATTGAATTTTTTTAGCTCTATATAATAATATAATATCATATATTAGATGGTATTACAATATTTTGAAATTTTTAGTATGATATATATATATATATATATATATATATATATATATATATTATTTTCAAGCGGTTCAACCAATAACCCACTAGTTGAACCATTAATCCAGTGATCCGATATCCCAACCAAGTCGATGACCGGGTCAGGTTTTATAACATTAAACATAATTATTGACTAAGCAATGTGGCTAAAAAGTGATCCCGCCAGTAGGGTCAATGAGACTTAAATATGGTATTTCAATAATTTTTTATCCAAAATATGGCAATTTTTGTTTTTGTTTTTTGCCCTTTGTACTCGTATATAAACATCATGCTAGCAATTAAGGTAATTATACATATTGACAAGTTATGTTAGTAATTGAGTTGTTTGATGAACACAAGAACCGTGTATATCCTAAAATAAGGTGTTCTCTATGACAATGGTGTGAACCAAGACCCTTTAAGAGCTTCACAGGTGTGGTGAGACAATGATGAGGGGTGTTTATCGGCTGTGGTGGCTCTCTAAACCAATAGAGTAACAACTCATAAAATAATAAAATAGTGTGTGTATGTGTGTCTTTGTGAGAGTGAGAAAGTATTTATAGGTGGAGGAAGAGCTTCCTTGTGATGGAGACAGTATGGGAGGATGGGACAGCCTAACCATCACAACCTGTCTTTCTTGGGTAAAACATATTGCAGCCATAATCAGCGTACCATAGTTTCTTGTGCATGGGAGAGATGGTTACCTGGTATGGGTACATTACCTGTTCTTCAAAAGGAGGAGATCTTCAATTAGCCCTTAGATGTGGGCTTTCATGTTGTGCTTGGCCAAATGGCTGGCCGGAACATTAAAGAAGATTGCACGGTCAAAGAAAGGAAGAAGGATAGGGAGAGGAGAGGAGAAGAGAACCGAGAGAGAGAGAAAGAGATGAAAAACTGCATGAAATGTATATATGAAAGATGCAGGAGCTATGTTCTTTTTATACACAGATTAGGAAGAGAGTGACTAAGCAACTCAGCAACCAAGTGAGTAGGACAGCTGTAACAGAAAGCTAACCAATTGACAGCTGGCTAACAAACTAAAACAACCCAAACAAACAGAAAACAAACTCAAACTAATTACAACTTAAACCCATAAGCTAAGAGACTCAAGGATAGAGATACAGAAGCAAGTAATGCTAATACACCCCCTCAAACTCACAGTTGTTGATTTAAGGATGCATAATCAACAACTCTGAGTTTGTCACGAAGAGAGATAAATCTGGGAGCTCCAAGAGACTTAGTAAGTGTATCAGCAACTTGATCTACTGCTGGCACATGAAGAACATGTAATTCTTGAGCAATAACCTTCTCCCGCACAAAGAAGATATCGAGCTCCATATGCTTTGTACGAGAATGCAAGATAGGATTGTGCGATAGGGCCACTGTGCTGAGATTATCACAGTATATAAGAGGAGTGCCAAACTGAATGTGTAGCTCTTTAAGTAAGGATTTTAACCAAAGAATCTCAGCGGTGGCAAAGGCAAGACTTCTGTATTCTGCCTCAGTGCTGGAGCGTGCTACAACTGTTTGCTTCTTTGACCACCAAGAGACAAGATTAGCTCCAAAGTAAACACAAGCCCCAGAGGTAGAACGCCTATCATCTGGATCAGAAGCCCAATCAGCATCACAATAGGCAGAGATGGAGAAGTGATTACTAGGATGACTGGGTTGCAGTATCAGTCCATGTGCAAGAGTGCCCTTTAAGTACCTGAGAATGCGTTTAACAATGATCCAATGTTCCTCCAAAGGTTGGGACATGAATTGACACATTTTGTTGACAACATAGCTTATCTCCGGTCTGGTCAAGGTTGCATACTGCAATGCTCCAACAATGGAGCGAAAATGAAATGAGTCATGATAGTAATTGGATCCATTTCTGGACAACTTGCAACCAGATGGCATGGGAGTGGAGATTCCTTTGGCTTCTGCCATGTGAGCCTTGACTAAGAGATCCTTAATGTACTTAGATTGAGACAGAAAAATTGCACCAGAAGATGATGATCTTTTCACCTCAATACCCAAGAAGTAGTCAAGTTCACCAAGATCTTTGAGAGAAAATAGAGAGTTAAGTTTAGTAATCAGATTCTGAACAAGAGATGCATTGCTTCCAGTTATGATAATATCATCTACATAAACTAGCATGAAGACACACTGCCCATTGCTGCGATGGATGAACAAGGAAGGATCACACTTGCTACCAACAAATCCTAGCTGCAACAGTCCTCCTTTTAATTTTTCAAACCAGGCTCTTGGAGCTTGTTTTAGGCCATAGAGAGATTTCTTTAACCTGCAAACAAGAGACTTATCATTAGAAGTAAATCCAGGGGGTTGTTGCATATACACCTCCTCTTCAAGAATGCCATTTAGAAAGGCATTATTGACATCAAGTTGCCTTAAGGACCATCCATAGGACACAGCTATTGTAAGAATGACCCGAATTGTTATAGGTTTAACCACTGGTGAGAAGGTCTCATTGTAATCAAAACCAGCTTGTTGATGAAAACCCTTGGCAACAAGCCTTGCCTTGTACTTATTTATGCTGCCATCAGGATTTTCTTTCACACGAAAAACCCATTTACATCCTATTGCACTTCTGTTGGGTGAAAGAGACACTAAAGTCCAAGTAGCATTTGCTTGAAGGGCATCATACTCAGCTTGCATTGCAGAGAACCAGTGAGGTGTTGCCAAGGCCTGTTTAATAGAGTTTGGTTCAAGAGATGTAATCATGGCATGTGATTGTGAAGAGGTAGAACTGGAGGTGAGATTACAGTGGTAGTCCGAGAGATAGGATGGGGGATGTGAGGACCGAGTGGAGTGTCTTACAGGGCCAGTTGTAGGAAGAGAAGGAGCAATACATTGGATTGGAGACGAATCTGTAAGGGTAAAAGGAGGAGATGGAAGCTGAGATGTGAGAGGAATATGTGGTTCAGAATGGGAAAAAGAGGGAGATGGGTTATTTGGGTTATCATTTGTATTAGCAGTGGTACCAGGATGTGAGGTGTTTGAGGCATGTATGCAGTCAGTGTTGCAGTTAGTTATGGACAAATGTGGTGCTGTGACTGATGGACTTGGAGTAACAAGAGGTATGACATTACTAACAGAAGAGCTAAGAGACTCAAAGGTTGGGAGATCAGATGTAAACCATGAAGAATAAGGAAATCTGTGTTCATTAAACAAGACATCCTTGGAGATGAACAACCTCCCATCAGAGTTGAGACACTTGTAACCTTTATGATGTGATGAATACCCAAGAAAAACACATTCTTTGGATCTAAAGTCAATTTTATGGTGATTATAGGGTCGAAGAAATGGGAAACATGCACATCCAAAAACCTTGAGAAACTTGTAGTCAGGTTGAACTTTTAGCAACTTGGTAAAAGGAACTTCAAAATTTAAAGAAGAAGTGGGAAGACAGTTGATGAGATATACAGCTGACATGAAAGCATGATCCCAAAATTTTAGTGGTAGGGAAGCATGAGCAAGAAGAGTTAGACCAGTTTCAACAATGTGACGATGCTTTCTTTCAACTACCCCATTTTGATGATGGGTGTGAGGACAAGCAATTCTGTGAATTATTCCTAGTTGCTTAACAAGTTGAGTAAATGGGCGAAACTCACCTCCCCAATCTGTTTGAATAGCTTTGATTGTCATTTGAAATTGATTATAAATGAGAGTATGAAACTGTTTGAAGATAAGAAGTGCTTCTGACTTTTGTTTTAACAGAAAAATCCAAGTGAATCTGCTATGAGCATCAACAAAAGACATGTAGTATGTATATCCCATGGTGGATGTTATTGGAGCTGGACCCCATAGATCACTGTATATGAGATCAAAGGGTTTGTTATATTTGGTTACAGACAAGGTGGATGGCAATCTGTGAGCTTTTCCCAAACAACAAGCAGAACAGAAAAATGAATGGCCTTTATTAGGAATGGAGATATTACAAGAGTTTAGGACACTTTTAAGTGCCTCATTATGAGGATGTCCTAAACGACAATGCCATAGGTTGTACAAGAAATTTGATTCTACAGGTTTGCTGTTTACAGAACCAGTGGTATTATCACACTGACTTGATACAGTAGTTGAATTCAAATGAGAAAACAGATGTGGAGTACAAGTAGAATTACAAACAGAATTAACAGTTGACACAAAGTTGGTATGCTGCTTATTTTGTCTTGTAGAGTGAGGAAGTTGAACACCATTGAACTTATACAGTCCATCAGTCCCTAATGCACCTTCAAGGAGAATTTCATGTGATTCCTGTGATTTAACATAACACAAGTATTGGTGAAATTCGAAATACACATTGTTATCCTTTGCAAACTTGCTAACACTGACCATGTTTTTAGTAATAGAGGGTACAAGAAGCAAATTGTGAAGAAAAAGAGTTGTGTGTGGATTAAAGGGAGATGAAAAATGAGATGAACCAATAGCTTGTATATCCAGACCTTGACCATTGCCAATGAGAATTTGATCAGATCCTGTTAGTTGAGAACTCTGAAGCAAATTGTGAGGTTGAGCTGTTACATGATGTGATGCACCTGAATCTGGATACCAATCCAGTTGAGATACTTGTGATGGAGTAGGTAAAAGTCCTTGCTGAATAGCTGCATTTTGCTGTGAAGTGGCATTCTGTGGTGGAAGTGCAGTAAGCATAAGTTGTGGAGAATTAGTGCTACCTGGAGGTCTCACATAGTGAAAAGACCTTTGATATGAATTTCTGTTGAAATATTGAGGTGCTTCTGGTTCAGGTTGTGTAGGAGTAAAATGTTCATCAAACCGATGCCAACAATTATGAACATTGTGTCCAAACTTGTAGCATAGTTGGCATTGAAGATTGCTACCACGACCTCCTCTACTTCTACCACGACCTCCTCTATTTCTACCATCAAAGAACCTTCCTCTGCCTCTGTTAGCTGGATAGGATCCATTGTTATACTGTTGATCAGGTGCAGTTGAAATTAGAGGATCCATATTAGTCGAATTCTCATTCTGATTCGGATCTGGAGCCTTTTGAGTAAGATTAACTGTCATTGATTCTGATAATAGAGCTTCATTCTGTTTTACTAACATCATCTCATATGCAATAAGTTCAATTCTCAAATCATCTAAAGCATATGGATTTTCTCGTGCCCGAACAGAAGAAACAAATGCATTAAATTCTGGTGGAAGTCCATCCAAGATTATTTCTGTGTGTTCATCCACTGGTACAGGATTCTTTATAACTTTGAGTTCATCACATAAGGTTTTTACATGTCGAAGAAATTCTACCACAGATTTGTTACCTTTCTTGACAGTTCTAATCTCAGATCTAAGTTGACGAAGCTTTGAACGCATCAATCCATGAAAAAGCTTGTGGATCTGTTCCCAGGCTTCATATGCATGATGAACTCCTAGTATTTCATTGAGAATTTCTTCTGAAATTGTTGACAGCAACCATGAGAGGAGCATTTGATCTTGCTTAATCCAGTCAGTATATGCTTGATTAACTATCTCTTGAGTCCGATCCAGTTCTGACTCATACTGTAGTGGGATTTTGGGATTAACAAGAAAGTGATGCAATTGATGAGACATAATAACAGGTTCAACGATCTGACTCCAAAGAAGAAAATTCTTCTCTGTTAACTTGATTGAAATCTGATGATTAAACAAGACTGTAATCTTGTTTTCTGCCATTGAATCACGAGATGATGTTGCGGAAGACATGGTGTGTGGATCAGGCCCTCAGAAAGAGAGCTCTGATACCATCAAAGAATGGAAGAAGGATAGGGAGAGGAGAGGAGAGGAGAAGAGAACCGAGAGAGAGAGAAAGAGATGAAAAACTGCATGAAACGGAAAACAAAAAATAAAAATGAAGGGAAATAAAAGAATACTTGTGCTACGGTGAAAATAAATAGATAGTATATAGTTTATGGGAAAAAATGTTTATCTTTTTAAATGACACAACTTATATCATTTCACTCTCACAAAAAGGTGGGACCCACATCTTTATTTTTTTTGTCAACTTTCTCTCATCCTTTATCTATCTCTTTATCTCTTTTAAAATGACACAACTTTACATACTTTAAAATGACACACAATTTACCCATAGTTTATAGTTCCTAATACATTGAATTTTGCATCATTATTTTTTTAAGTAATATTTTTTTAAGGGTTTTATAAAAATTATGTTGTAGGAAAAATGATTGTGTTATGTTATAAATATTCATTTTGTATGCCGTAGTTTTTTTTTCTTGAAAATATGCGAGCCCTACAAAATGTTGTGTGTGTAGGAAACTTTTTATAGTATGTCATGTTAAATAATGAATGCAAATCCCTTTTTTAAACCATGGAACCGTGAATCAATTCCTTCACTGATTTGATGATTGGTTTAATTTTTAAAATATCAAATACTTTACTCTTGGACAGGTTTAGATTTGCTATCAAGGAATGCAGGAAGGGATTAGGTTAAGTGAAAACTCACTCCAACACGCTATATTATATCCAAGTACGCTTACCTGAAATTCTTTGTGTCTATAGAGCTACAATGATATTTGACTTCTTATTTTGTGTTATACCCTTGTGATTAAAGTATATTCAATAGTATTTATAGTAAGAATCAGTTTTCCAAGACAAAAAATTAGAAGCTTCTGTAATTAATGAATATGAATATGAACATTTTTACATGACGTACCCTGTTTGGACTGTCATTCATAAACCGTGTTAGAACTCAAAGTCTATATTATAGATAAGTTCAAACCCAATTTGCCAGCAAACGACAGGAAGTTTAAGCGAAAACGTTTTATGTTTTAAATTTTTAATTTTCGTTTAGTCAATGCTCTAAAAATAAATAAAGAGAAAGTCCAAGAGTATTAACATTTTAGGGATTATCATAGGGACTTTTTTATTATAAAAAACAAAGCACTTGTGTCTTTATAAAATTTATAAGATGTTATTATGATTGAAAGTAAAATGTTGAAAGTCAAATGATTATAAATGTTCTATAATCATATATACTTTATGCTTTTATACGTAGATTGCTGAGAGAGAGAAAAAGAAAGAGAAAGAGTCCGGAGTCATAATTACATCCCGCACCGAATGTTCCAATTTTTTTAATAAAAACTAGTTTTAAAAAATTAAAAACTGGAACTAATTCTTTCGAAAGTACTTTTTTTTTATATCCTAATAATTTATTCTAGTACTAAATTATTTTATCTTCCTCTTTTGAAATTCTGAGAATAACTTTATATAATCACTAAATAATTTTTAAATTTTTTTAACTTTTTTTAACTTCAGTCTAAAAATAACTTTTAACTTAAAAAATTCTCCAAAACAGGCTCTTTAAATTTTTTTATCGACATAAGTAATTATTTTTGCCTTACTTTTATTCAAGTAAGCTTGATCAACATAAGTAGAATAAATTGTGCACTAACTAAAAATTATTTTTAGCTTTGTGTAACACTTAATCTAGCATTAATTAGTAAAGGCTGAGTGCAGCTGTATTAATCTTTAAATTAATGAACATTTCGATTTTGCAACAAAGGAGAAAATATTTAAATGAGTTTTACATGCATCACTTCATTCAAATAACACTCGTCTGTCTCAGTCGTATATGAAGTCATGGTTTGCATTACAAGAAATGTCGTGGGTTTTAATATTTTCTGTTCATAATCATGATTCATTAAAACACCCTGTCTTTTTCTTTCTACAATTTATTTATTTAATTTTTTTTTTTAATTTCCCCTTCAAAGAAGAGTTCGATTGCTGCAGGTACTAAGCAGAAAATATAAACTACGTGCGCCTGAGTTTTGTGGGATGAGTTAGGTAAAGATGGGAGAAGAAGGGCTAGTCAATGGTGTGCTGTAAGTTTTGTTTTGATTATTATTATTATTATTATTATTATTATTGGGACGTGGCTTGCAAAAAAACAACAAAGCACAGGCAACACCATATTGCATGCAGTACATTTTTCGCCAACATCAACACGCAAGTGCTACGTACATATCTTATACCTTTCAATCAGTTTCCCAACTACAAAGAATTGGATGTTGATTTTATCCTCGAAATTTATTTGCAGATAATATAAAATTTAATTGAGGATATCTCATCAATTATCTTAATATGTTTGAAGTTGAAATTTTGCTCTAATAGTTTTTGTCATAGTTATAATTAATAATTAAGAATTCGTTCTCAAAAAATAAATAAATCAAGAAATCAAAATCTTTGAATAGTCAAAACAAAATAAATAATCAACCATTTATTTAAGTAATCATTGATAAGTATTGTGTTAATATTTTTTATATAGTTTCAAGGGAAAAATATTTCCGCAGTTAATGCAGATAAATTATCTACATTTATTCCCAAAACGACGTCATTTTGATATTGAAATCTTAAAAAATTATAAATAAAAAGACTATTATAACCCTGAAATAAATTAAAATTACAAAAATATCATGATTCCGTTCCAAAACGACGTCATATTGGGCTTACTGCAGAAAAAACGAACCCTATTTTTAAACTACTTTTAAATAACTCGTAATTGTATTTTAGTTTTTAAATGCGACAAAGGCCTATAATTTTCCTACAAGTTTCTCAAAACCCTTGCCACCAGAAGTATTAGCCTACTCCTAATTAGTTTCTAAATTGTTTTGTTTACCCTGACTGTCAACTACCTAATATAACTCTTTCATTTAAATACTTAAGATCAATTATGTAAAGATTGAGAACAAAGTAGGATATATACATAGAAGTAGGATATTCTTACTACTAAATGCTCTTACTATCAATTTAATATAACTATATACTATCGGCAGTACATCAAAAGCTATTTTTTTTCTCTCTCTTCAGAAATTTTCCAGAGATTATCTGAAGTAGTAAATTGGTAATAGGAACATTTGGTAATAAAAATATCATATATATATATATATATATATATATATATATATATATATATATATATATAGGGAAGAGATCATTTGACTCCGGAGTAAGACTTATAATTCTTACTCTTCATCCTAGCCGTTGATTTCCGTCCATCCAACGGTTATAATTTATGAAGTTATATTAATTAATTAATTATTAATTACACTGTAAATGATAACCGTTGATTTCAAACCATCAACGACTGAGATGGGGAGTAAGACTTAAAAGTCTAACTCTGGAGTCAAAAGAACCCTCCCCATATATATATATATAGGGATAGGATAGTGTGATAACCAAGTAAAGTTATAACCAATGTTACTACCAACAATCTCACCGTTAGATTGAGATTTTGATCTGACGGTCCATATTTGATTCTTGTATAGTCCCTCTCTCTCTTCCTTTATCTCTCTCACTGTACTTTCTGACCATCACGTCGTCGCTGCCCATCATTGCTGCAGCTGCCCATCACCGCGGCCGAGCTGCCGCACTCTTCCGCCACCGCCTCTGCCTACCGTCGACCTGCCACCACCTCTATCTACCGCAGACCCGCCGCCATTGATCATTCTGAGTTGTGCGCCCCTCTCTCTTCCCTTCTCTCTCTTACTATATTGACGAGTTTGAAAACCTTGCTTTGAAAACAACCAGAGATCTGAAAAATTCAAGGGTGGATGGGTAAAACAATGAGGCCGTGATATTCATTTACATAATTACGAATCTAAATCGAATATCATTAAACGAATGCAAGCTATAAGGTTTAGAAAGAGAGAAGCGAAGAGAGAGGGGCGCACAAATCTGAGAGGGATTAACGGCGGCGAAGAGGTGGTAGATTGAGAGGGGCAGTGGCAGTGATGGGCAACTGCGCGGCGGTGGCGATGGGCAGCTGCGCGGCGATGGCAGCGACAGCGACGGTAGAGAGTACAATGAGAGAGAGAAAGGAAGAGAGAGAAGGGAAGAGAGAGGCTATATAAGGATCAAATCTGGACCGTCGATCAAAATCTCAATCTAACGGTGAGATTATTGGTAGTAACATTGGTTGTAACTTTACTTGGTTGTCCCAATATCCTATCTCATAATATATATATATATATATATATATATATATATATATGAGATAGGATCCTTTGACACTGGTGTCAAATTTAATTTTGACACCTCATGTGAGAGCCATTTAATAAAAAAAGATCAACGGCTCTGATTTGTAAGCATGTGACACCATTGATCTTTTTTGATCTAATGGCTCTCAAATGAGGTGTCAAAATTCATATATATATATATATATACATGTGTGTGTGAGAGAGAGAAGAATCCTACCTCATATATATGTGTGTGTGTGTGTGTGTGTAGGCACAAAATTTCATGAATGACAAATATTTTATATAACAATTATTTCCCTATATATATATAAGGTCATGATCATTTTACACTAGTGTAAGTTATACTGTCAATTTTGTCCGTAGATCCCACTTATATCTAATGGCTCAAAAAATTTTAGTAATGTGAGCCATTGGATACAAGTGGATCAATGGTCAAGATTGAGTGTAAGACTTCTAACTCTTACACCAGTGTAAGAATATCCTACCCCATATATATATAGGTAGGATCCTTTGACACCGGTGTCAAATTTTAATTTTGACATCTCATCTTAGAGCCGTTAGATAAAAAAAATCAATGACTCTGATTTGCAAGTATGTGACACCATTGATCTTTTTTTATCTAACGGCTCTATGATGAGGTGTCAAAATTGAATATATATATATATATATATATATATATATATATATATATATAAAGGAAAAAATATTTCTACAGCTACTTCAGATAAGCTTATCTACAACTATCATTTATAACTATATTCTCCCGCGAGAACATAGTTATAACACGAAAGTTGCTTTTTTCTCTATCTCCACGTCAATAGACAGGTTCTGAAAAGTAAATGAGGAGAGAGAAAAAAAAAGTAACTTTCGTGTTATAACTATGTTCTCTCGAGAGAACATAATTATAAATGGTAGCTGTAAATAAACTTATCTAAAGTGACTGCAGAAATATTTACCAGATATATAAAAGCAAACTTAAAAGGTGAAAAGAGTGTGGCATGAATACGATGTCATCAATGGGAAAAAAAACCAACCTAATAAGTTAAAGCATATTTTTGTACCTTTACAAAAAGAAAAAAAAAAAAGTTAAAGCATATTATTATTGTTGTACTTTTTAATGACTATTTCTTATAACAGAATCACAAAAAAAATTAATAAAAAAAAAATCAAATTACATGAGAATTATCAGTTCAAACTCTCATTAGCAAAAATGAAGCTTAAAACCTCGAAATTATGTAAAAAGTTTCCAAGAAAATATAATAGCAAAAAAAAATCTACACGAAGGTTTCAATTTCAAATAAAACTAGTACGTGGGAAACCTGTAAAATATATATATATATATATATATATATATATATATATATATAATAATAAAAAAACAAAATTGGTCCTATCTGGTAAACGAGTTGTCTCATGTGCAATTACTCGTGTCAAATGCTTATGGGCTTCATATATGGCCTTACCCAACTCTTGTCCTTGGCCCCATCCACATAGAAGATCATAGGCCCGTTGCTGCAAACAGCTTCGGTGGCGCAATTTTACATCATTGTTGTTTTATTCTTTTTCATTCAAAGTATCAAGACATGCGAAAAAGGGACTTATCCAACGCTATTTTTTTTTTTTTTTTAATATCAATCGGTGTCCAAACCATAACGGATATTACTAATTGGATTTTAAATTTGAGTTTAACGGATCTGACTTATTCGATTTCAGGTTCCAGTCTCGAGTTACGATTAGAATTTAACTTAGAGAAAAGTGTTTATCCTTTTAAATGACACAATTTATATTATTTTCTTCTCATAAAGAATTGAGACTCACATCTTTACTTTTTTTTTGCCAACTCTTTCTCCTCCTTTATCTATCTTTTTTCTCTCTCTTAAAATGACACAACTTTACATCCTTTAAAATGACACACACTTTATCCTTTAACTTATTACTTTATAGGCGGTACTGATAATTTAATTGGTCATAGAATGTTTATCAGTTACACTCAATAATCAATATATGTTTAATGGATAACCAAGTATCAACATGCAGAAAAATAATAGAGTATCTTAACAAAACTCGCATGAAACAAAATGAATTTTCTATTTGTAATATCAAATAGAACTCAAGTTAATTAGTGGGAAAATGTTCAAATATCAACAAGTATTATATTCAACAAACCCAAAGCCTCATACTTGGTTATGCAATCTCGATCAATACGTATCCAACACAACACAAACTATTGTAATTTAACTTTTTTTCTAATTATATAGAGTCTATTTGGATGGACTTTCTTCTTCTTCTAAAGCTACTTTTTCCAACAACAACAAAAAGTTCTTCTCGTTATAAATTAATGTTGGATGTCTATTTAAAGAAAAGGGGGGAAAGTTCAAAAAAATTCCTTGTAGTTTCAATTAAATTCAAAAAACCCGCTATAGTTTTCTTCTTATCAATTATCCCATCTGGTTTCACTCTGAATCAATCACCCCATATGCTTTATTTTTTATCAATTACGTTTTCTATTTTAATCAATTGCCCCTTATTATCATTTTTAAACAGTCTATTCTACTTTTTTTTTTATAATTTTTTTTCCAAAATTACTTGTTTATCTTCTAATATATATTGTTGATAAACTTTTATCTTCTAATATTATCTACCCAAACAATAATAATAAAAGAATAAATCACGGATACAAAAACATAAATTATGGGGTGGCACTTGATTATACTATTGAACTTTATAATTTTTTTATTAAAAAAACATATATAATTTTTTTTTCTTCATAAATAAGTCCAACATAGAGCTTAGCTCAATAATTGAAAACCTGTTTTTTATTGAAACTAAATTTTTTACTTTCTAAAAAAAGAAGAAGTTAAAAGGTAATTTTTTTTTTTCAAAATCTAAATTTATCCCAACTGCATCCAATCTCACATTCCCCGTCGTCCCTACCGCCACCACCACCTTCACCATCACTACTGATGCTGCCGTCACCACCATAACCTCAACCTAAACCAATTGCACCTTCTCTACCACCTCTACCGCCATCATCACCAGCACATCATCATCGCTGCCATGACCTCCACCACCATCACTACCACTCCGCCACCACCTATACCATCGCTATTGCCGTCACCACCATGCCATTGTTATCACCGCTACATTGTCATCGCTACCACCTCGACACCATCTATACCATCATTGTCACAGCCATCACCCCCACATTGTCGTTGTTACCATCTTGCCACCACCTATACCACCGTTGTTGCTACAACCACCATTACCCCTACCACCATTGTCATCACCTACTGCCTCCACCACAACCAAATTTGCTCTCATAATTTGTTTTCACATGTCCCTTTCAGTAGTTTTATAGATGAAAAGTGTTTTATAATTTTGACATCCAAATAATATATTTAGTTCAAAGTGATTTCCATGTATTACGTCCAAATATGAAATAATTTTAAGTTTTGAAAAAAAATCATGCTAAAATAAGCAAGACATGAAAAAATTCTTTTTTTTTTTAAATCTCATCTAAACGGGCTCATACAGTCACAAGCTTCTCCTATATTCTCGTTTGCATATATGGAATTGCGATTTAAGTCACAATCATTCCTTTGTCATTTAATAATATTTTACTAACTAATTCTAATTCAAAATTCATCGTTAGATTTAAGAGTTTCATCATACAGATCATATTTATAAAATATGATTTTAATACAAAATAATTTTATACTTTTTTAACATATATTAAGTGTACTTGATATACTTTTGAAATATGTGCGATAAAAATTACTTGATTATATTTCTGTTATAGTTTAGTTTTTACAAAATTTGACACAAATAATTAATGTAATAAATAATTACAATTCAAAAGTTAAATTGATTCAAATCATAATATGTAAAATTATTAAATAATATAAGAGTGTTAGGTTTCACATTTATAAGAATTAATATTTTTATAATAATAATAATAATAATGGGAGGCAGTAGGTGAAATAATTAAGGCTTTTAACCTCTTGATGCAAAATCCAAGACATGTTATAAGTTTAATTCTTTAATAATTTATTTATTAATGTTATGCTAGTAAAATAATAGTATATATGTTTAAGTCGTGCATCATTTACGATTTGTGCAGAAGCCAAAATATATCTGCCACTATCAAGTGTCATGCTTCCATGACTTGAATATGTAATTTCAGAATTCGCATCTTCAGTTGCGCTATTTTTGTATAAATTGCGCATCAAGGCACACTCTCCGTATGTGTTGCGCTCATATTTTTCCCAAAAATTAAATAGGTGATATGTTTGTGTTTTTCATAATAATTCTGAAACATTTTTGGAATGTTTCCAACTAAAATGCAGCAAAAGTTCCTGAACTTGTCGAGAGACACCCATCATTTTGGAATTAGACACGGTGGTCCTCGGTTCAGCCTTAATAGTAACACAAATGAAGGGTCACTCTATTGGAAAAATGGCCCACTCAAGGCGCGCGTATAAAATGTGTAGAATGGGCCTTTAATAAAATCTAGGTAGCATCGATACTGACATGGGACATGCAACACACGACACTCCCACACGTTAATTCTAAAAAATGTTAAATTTTGTCACATTATGACATGTTTTGATATTAAATATTTTTAATTTATGTAGTTTATATTATATTTAATATTCAATATTTAAAAAAAATGAAACTGAACTTATAGTATACATCAATTTTGTAAAAAAAAATATAAGATATCCCAAATACTTATATTAAACTCAATAAAATGGTAATCATATTCCAACGAATCTAATAGTTAGAAATAAAAGCTCAACGCAATGCAAACTTTGAACTTTTTTTGAATTTCTATAACGCATGTTGGAGTGTCGGAAAGTATCAAAAAATATTGGACACGACACGTTAAAATTTTTGAAGTATCGGTACTTCATACAATTATATTACTATTGAAAAACTCTAATAGATAATAAAGACAAGGGACACAGCAAAAGAGTTGCAGTAGTTGCGGAAGCCAGAAAAATTTGAGAAGGTGATGATGACGTTGGGGCATTCAAGTGCCTAACTGTTGTTGTCAAATTATGCTCTTTTGGTCAGTGCCTTGTGTTCCACTCCACCTTCACACAATAACCTCTCTCCAATAATAACACCTCTCTTCTTCCCACACAATTGTCTTCTTCGTGCAATACATTACTGTCGGACACTCACTTGGATCACAATCCACCCCCTCATCTCACCCTTTTCTTGAAATGGTATTTCTGATTATAACGTCACTTTATTAGTTTGTTCCCTATCCTTGTTTTGGAATTTGGAGGAGAAGAAAAGGAAAGGAATGTAAGAGGGAGGGAAAGGAATAGAAGAAAATTGAACCGTATTTCTTTCTCTAGAAAAAAAATTGGAGGATTAATGAGATATTTTTATAATTTTAACTTTTTTTAATTAATATAATTATTATATTTTACAAATTAAATTAAATTTAAAATTGCTAAACAAAACTATTTATGCATTTTTCACACTACTAAAAAAGATCATATTTTCAACGAAAATTCTACATTCAAAATGACAAAAGTTGTGTCAAAAAAAAATATTTTTCCGACGGAATACTTTTCATCGAAGACGATGGAATTTTTACCCGATGAAATATTTTTCAAAAATATATTTTCAACCAAAATTTTTGACGAAATTTAGATTTCGTCAAAAGTTTTAACGAAAATGATTTGTTAAATATTTTCGACGAAAAAAATTTCATCAAAAGTTTTGACAGAAAAAAGAATTCCTTCAAAAGTTTTGACGAAAAAATTTTCCGTCCAAAATCTTCAATGAAAATGTCTCGATGAAAATTTCAACGAAAATATTTTTTTCAAAACTTTTGAGGGAGATGTTTCTTTGAGACTTTCGACGGAATTTAGATTTTGTAAAGAATCTTGACAGAATATTTTTTTGCTCGAAATTTTTTACAGAAATATTTTTTGTCAAATTATTTTACGAAAATAATTTCCGTCGAAATTTTTTGACGAAAATGTGTTACGTTGAAAATTTTGATAGAAATGTTTTATATCGAAATTTTTGTCAAAAATACTTTTCGTCAAAAAATCTCGATGGAAATGTGTTTCATCGAAAATTTCGACGGGAATTTTTTTCGTCAAAAAACTTTTGATGGAATTTAGATTCTGTAAAGAATTTTGATGAATTTTTTTCATCAAAATTTGTTACATAAATATTTTCCATCAAAACTTTTTACGCAAAAATTTCAATGGAAATGTGTTTCGTTAAAAATTTAGAGGGAAATATTCTTCGTCGATAATTTCGACGAATATGTTTTTTTGTCAAATATTTTGACGGAATCTAGATTCTGTAAAGGATTTTGACAAAAAAAAATTACTATCAGAATTTTTTACAAAATTATTTTTCATCGAAAATTTTCACTAG
Organism: Gastrolobium villosum; assembly: GCA_032173675.1. Taxonomy (NCBI): domain Eukaryota; kingdom Viridiplantae; phylum Streptophyta; class Magnoliopsida; order Fabales; family Fabaceae; genus Gastrolobium; species Gastrolobium villosum. The sequence continues at coordinate 77,959 of JAVKPL010003296.1, forward strand.
AAATGTGTTCCGTTGAAAATTTTGATGGAAATGTTTTTCGTAAAAAAATTTGACTGAAATATTTTCGACAAATATTTTTACCGAATTGTTTTTTGTCAAAAAATTTCGACGGAAATGTTTCTGTTGAAAGTTTCAACGGTATTTAGATTCTATCAAGAAATTTAATTTAATTTTTTCCCGATAAAATTTATGAGAGTGATTATGGCCAAAACATTGTTTCATCTCTAGTTTCGACGTAATGTGATTTTTGTCAAAAATTTCGTTACTATTTTCGATGAAATATTTTTCGTCGCTAAATCCTGTCAATATTTAAGACTTTTCTAAGAATGTCACATTTAAAAATGATTCATATTTATGTAGTTTTTACATCTTAATGTTAAGGATAGATAAGTAATTTTTAATATTTTTCCTCTTAAACCCCCCAATTTGGGGAACTTTAATTTTTAGGGTGAGAAGGATTTTGGAGGATTTTGTAAAAATTCTCAATTCTGTTCCTCCATTTTTTTAAACTCACAAACAAATGAATGGATTAATAAAGCCCTCTCCTTCCTTTCCTTCCCCTCCAAATACCAACTCCCAAACAAAGCCTTAGGCAACAAGAGAGTACATAAATATTTTAAATGAATATCTCCAAAAAAAATATTTTAAATGAATGACTAAAAAATTTCAATCATTATTTTGTGTTTAATTTACAATTCTTTTCAATTTATTTAATGGGAAAAGTGTTTGTCATTTTAAATTACATAAAATTATGTCATTCTAAAAGAGAGATAGACACAAAATATCATTTTTTATTTAAAGTTTAAATTAAAAAAAATCACTCACTTTCTCCCCTATGATTTTTATTCCTTGTGTCTATCTCTCTCCTAAAATGAATAACTTATGTTATTTAAAATGACAACAAACCCTTATTTATTAGAACAGGTTTTTTGGGCCCATTTTATATGTGTGGATTTTTTTTTTTTGAGATATCCTAATCGGTCCATCGCTTCGCGATTAGTCCGATTATAGATGGGTTCCAAAATTAAAATTTTAAATCTCTCACAAAGATGATACTGAGGAAAATTGAACACATACTTTTATCCTCGATCTACTTAATTCCCTAATGCCAACTGAACTATCATTATTTGATTATAAACATGCACTCTTAAAGTAGGATAAATGTTTTCTTTTCAATTTTCATATCAAGGCGTCCTATGTGACACAGCAAAATAGTTAGACCCACCTTATTCACACCAAGAAATTCCCCTGATAAATACTTTACTCTTTCGTTAAGGGTCACCTTTACATCACTCTCACCATTTTTATTACTGGGCTAACGTTCACCCTCATACCGATGACTCTATAATTGAACTTTAGGTTATACTATTCTCTCACTAAATCATTGTTATATTGAGATACACCACTTCTAGAGCGAAATTTGTACCCTTATCTCTTAAACAGATCACAATTTATTTTATGTCAGAGAAAAATTAAATGCATTTTTTTTTTTACTTTTGTATTCTTGTACTTTTCTTTCTTTTTAGAGAAAGAGTTTTTTAAAATCACTAGGATTGATTTAGTGGTAAAATATTTTGGTAGTTTGTATAAGATATTCAAACCGTAATGCTACAATTGCATAAAAAAATAGTTTTAAAATAAATTAATTAGAGAAACGTGCATTGATAGAAAAGAAAAAAAGTTACTTAAATAAAACTTTCAACATTCATCTTTTTTAAATAAAAATGTTAATTTAATTTTCAATTCTCATTTTAACTTACTTGAAATTTTATTTGGAAAAAAGGCTAATTTTCTAAAGAGGGAAGGTTCTTTGATTCCAGTGTAAGATTAATAAGTCTTACTTCCTATTTCAAGTCTCAAGTACCATTGACTTTTCTCTATCCGACGATTGTAATTTATTGGTTTATATTTATTAATTAATTATTAATTTTAAATAAATTATAACCACCAGATAGATGAAAATTAACGATTGAGATATGAAGTAAGACTTGTGTTACATGTAGGAAGTCAAGAAAGATGTTGGAAGCGCCAAGTTGGGCAATAAACTATGTTCATCAGTGACTTCAACAATGTAGTAGTAGTGATATGTTGTAGTAAATACTAGGAGTTCATGTAACTATATAGAATTGTATAAAAGTTGGTAGGTTGATAGGTGGTTACGTGGGATACATGTAGTTAGTTGAGTTGGTGCTTACGTGGAGCCATTCATTGGAGGATGTATAAGTAGGGAAAAAATGTAAAGAATCAGTATCAGAAATAAAAAATTGTTTTACTTTCATATCTTCAATTCTTAGAGTAGCTTAACAAGTTCACTACATAGTCTGAAATTAGAAAGTGGTAAACAATGACTAAAAGATAAAAGAAACAATACTACTCTAGCACATCTCAAAAAACATAAGAAGTTAAATTACATGAGCTATTACATTTGCTACATTGGTAGCAAATGAATGAGTCCTGACTTGATCTTCTCGCGTGTGACATGACAATCAATGTCTGTGTGTTTCGAGCGTTCATGAAATGTTGGGTTCTTAGCCAAGTAAATGGATGATCTACTATCACAGAAAACTGCAACGGGACGAGGCTAAAGGACTTAGAGATCATTAAAGAGATACTGAAGTCATTGGACTTCACAAGTTAAGCTAGAAAGAGCTCAGTATTCTAGCTCCGAGAATGAACACGAGATGGTCAATTGTTTCTTTGACTTCCATGACACAAGGGAGCTGCCAAGCATAATGAGAAACCCTGTGATTGATTTGCGCCTATCTAGGTAGCATGCCTAATCAGAATCTACAAATGTAGACACAACAAGATCATAATTCAAAGGAAAATGAGTCCAATAACATGAGCTCCTTTGATGCAACAAAGAACCCATTTGGTAGCTACGAGATGAGAGTCCAAGGGATTAGAGATAAACTGGCTAAGTTGTTGTACAACAAAGAAAAGTTCTGGTCGAGTAGTTGTTAGATAAAGCAAGCGCCCAATGAGTTTTCTATAGGATGAAACATCAATGAGAGGAACATCGGAATCACGACCGAGCCTTGCAATAGACTCCATAAGCGTTTAAACAGGTTTGGCAACAAGCATTCCCTCATCAAATAAGATATCTAATGTATATTTGCTTTGATTAAGGTGAATTCCAGTGCTGGAACGTGCAACCTCAAAGCCAAAGAAAAAACGAAGACTTCTAAGGTCTTTAATTACGCATTTGTAATCCAAACAGGCTTTGACTCATTTGATTTCATCCAAGCTGGTGCCAGAAAGTACAATGTCATCAACATATATCAATAGAACCATAAAGAAAGTAGAAACGGTAAGGGTGAATATTGAATGATCAGCTATAACTTGCTTGTATAAAGTAGAGCACAAAGCTGATGTGAGCTTAAAACGCCATTGACGGCTTGCTTGCTTCAAGCCATTGATTGCTTCAAGCCATAGCGAAAGTCAACTAAGTAATGTGGTGGTGCTCTCTGTCTTAAAGATCTCCGTAGAGCTGGAGAATGATCATAATTCTAATTTGAGGCAGTGGCTGATTTTTGGGAATTATCTTGGGAGAAAGGAGATGTTATACTTGGATTCTTGGTTGGAGAGGATATTGTGTGGCTAGGGTAGGTATGTGTTTGGGTTGGCAAAGGCACTGTATAATGTCATCTGGGTCATTAGAGATATTAGGAAGAAAGTCATAAAGTGGGGGAGGTTAAATAATATCTGATGTGGTTGGATTGGTGGGAGTGTTAATGGTGTGAAAAAATTGAGCTTTGTAGAAAATAACATTTTAGGATAGGAAAGTAGCATTGGAAACATTTCAGGATAGGAAAGTGGCATTGGAGGTTAAGTCATACAATAGATAGCCTTTGATGCCATCTTTGTAACCAAGGAATGCTGTCTTTCTCGCTCTGGGAGAGAATTTTGTGCGACCTGATTACAAGGTGGATGCATAACACAAGCATCCAAAAACCTTGAGGTAAAGTAAGGTTGGTGGGTGGCCATGTAGTTTTTCAAATGGTGTTTGGTTGGTGGGTGTTATAGCTACTGTTCCTGATTGGAAAGTAACTACCCGTGATCTATTTGGAAAGACTATTAGAATAAGCTCAATATTATGTAATGAAATGGATTAAGATTTAAGATGAGTCACGTGGTTAGTTGCACTTGTATCAACCACCCATCGCACACCTGATATGCTTGTTTGAGAAAGCCCAACTGCATTGGAAACTCAAGCCATATTAGCTATATGAACCACATGAGTAGGTGGAGCCAACGTATTGTTTTGCAAGAGGCTCAATATTCGTTGATATTGGTCATGAGTAAAATTAACAGCGGGTTGAGATGTATTGCCTTCAACATCTGATTGATCAACATTTTGCTGAGTTGCCAAGTTGGTTGAATATGAACCACTACTCTTTGTGCGATAACCTGGTGGAAAACCATGGACATGAAAACAAGTGTCAATAATATGGTTACTTTTACCATAATGAGTGCGTAAGTGCCTTGGAGTTTGGCTCCTTCCTCTATAGCCTTGTCCTCTTCCACGTACTCTAAATGATCTGCCTCCATTGTTGAAGCCTCCACGGTGCACTATATTTGAATTATTATCACAACCAATGTTGAAAGCTTGAGTGTTCACATAATTATTTACATGATTATCATATTAGAATTGCCTCTCCTGCTACACCACCATGTAGAAGGTTCTGTTTAGATTTTGAAAAGGATCTAACAACATAATTTAGGAGCGAACCTTAGCAAATTGTTCATTTTAACCTTTCAAAAATATGATCACAAGATCCCTTTCACTATAGGTTTTCATTTCAACAATTGCTCCACTTGCACAATGAACAACACATGTACATATAGGAAGTGGTTTAAGATTTTCTAACTCATCCCACATTGATTTTAATTGAGTGAAAAATTCAGTCACCAAGTCAGAACCTTGATGGAGTTTGTAAATCTTCTCCTGCAGGTCTAACACCCGAAATATATCGAATTGTGAGAAATATTTTTTCAGATCTAACCATGCATCGTGTGCTTTTTCAATCCAGATAATTGACTTTGCTATTGATTATGAGATTGAACAATGGATCTAGCCCATTACCATCGTGTTGCAACGCTACCACGCAGGGTAGTTTGGATCATCTTTTACAGGTGCTTCAATGCTTCCAGCTAGGGGTGCTAAACGAACCAGGGGCCTTTGCCTCGACTCGTGAAGGCCTAAGCTTACATGTCTAAAATTGGTTGTTGGCACTAAGCTTGAACTTATATAAAAGCTCGTTTAATAAAAAGGCCTCAGACTCCAATTCAAAAGCTCGGCTTTGGAGCCTCTTAGGCTTGCCTAGTATATTATTTATTATTTTTACTTTATATTTTTATACTACTTATAATAGCTCTTTCTTTCTCCTCAATCCATTTCACCCCATTTTATTGGTTAAACAGACTTTTTGAATAATTTTGTTCTATATTATGTTGTTTGGATATACATTGAATTTATGAATATTTATGGAATTACTAGTGTTGTTGATTGTATATTTTGTTTGGATAAGTTTTTGTTGTCTTAATTTTTTTAAACAGACTAAAATAATCTTTTATTTTTTTGTAAATAAGCCAAGCCACATGCCGATAATTATATTTATAACAGGTAATGGACTTGGTCAGGCTAACATATTTAAATACAGGGTTAGCCTTTTAAGACCAAAGCTCGGCTCAGCTCGTTAACACCCCTACTTCCGGCCACGAATCTAAGTTGTTCTTGGATATCAAAGCGACAATCATCCCTCACACTTATGTGTGATAGTTGGTGCCTGTTAACGGAGGAGTAACAAGCACTAGTGAAGGACTTTCATTAGCACGGAGGATGAAAGGATCTGATGGGCTTGTGTGTTGATTTGTTCGAATCGAAACTTGAATATGAACTTAAGGTTGATCCTCCATTAATGAAGAACTTGGGCTTCAACAGCTTCAATCATTGAAAGGAATTTTCAGAGGCGAGATAATAGAGCTCTGATAACATAAAAAATTTGAGTGATTTCATTATTACTAAAATTGAACTATTACAATTATCAAGTTCATATTTATATAGTAAATCAAAGAGAGAAATAACTCAATCTACTCTATGAATCAATCTTGAAAACTAACTTAACAAATTACAAATAGAATGCTAATAGACTAACTAGCTAACAAACTTCAGCAGCTTCTCTCATGATTAGTTGCACTTCTTGGAGTATGAGTAGAAAAGGCTTGTGGTAAGTGAATTGCAGTGTCATTTGGCTTATGTGTCATTGTTGCACATGGAGAATTATCTGACTTGCATATTAATGACGCACGTGAGAAGGAAGCGTGTGATAATTTTTGCATTGCAATTTTTTTATTTATGTTCTCTCGTTTTTTCATTTTATTATATTTTTTACATTTAACCTTATTTAAGGTTTTCAATACAAATCAATATCTTTTTTATTTTCATGACCACTAGACCAATTTATTGACTTAATCAAAATCATTTTCTTTTAAATGCTATTTTATACTTTAAATTTATCAAAAAAACGAGAAACGTGCCATCAAATAAATACCATCGCCGTTAACAAAAATTACGTGAATGGTGGTATAAAAGACATAATATATATATATATATATATATATATATATATATATATATATATATATATATGGCAAAATGATTTGTAATGTGACTGCATATAAGCATTGGTGCAGTCACATTAAAACTACGTCGTTTTGGGTGGGATAAAAGAAGTTCGCGTTCAAAATTAATTATAGAAAATCAAAATATTATTTATTTCCACATTTATATGGTTATGATTCACCGTATTTAATGTTTTATATTTATTTTCACTTTTATATTGTTTTTATTCCCCATATTTAATACTTTTACATTACAAAATGACGTAATTTTATATGATTGGACCAATTCTTAAGTGCAGTCACTTTTCATCCGCTAAACCTATATATATATATATATATATATATATATATATATATATATATATATATATAGGGTTCGTTTTTTCTGCAGTTACTGCAGATAAGTTATATGCAGTACGCCCAATACGACGTCGTTTTGGGACGGAAATCATGGTGTTTTTGTAATTTTAATTTATTTCAGGGTCATAATAGTCTTTATATTTATAATTTTTTAAGATTTCAATACCAAAACGACGTCGTTTTGGGAATAAATGCAGATAACTTATCTGCATTAACTGCAGAAACATTTTTCCCATATATATATATATATATATATATATATATATAATGCGAGACATAATTCGAGTATGTATTTGTCTCAACTTATTTTATATATAAAACAAATTATTTAAAATTGCAAACACTTTTCCCAACAATTAATATTAAAAGTAAAACTTTTTAAGACAGTTTTTGATAAAAATATCTTTCCCAATTATTCAAAACCATACTTGCCTGAAGTTTATTGAGGTTCCCCATGAGAGATCCCTGAAGAAAAACTTGTTCCGAGACTATTAGGCTAATAAAATATTAACAATTTATTAATTAATAATTTATATTATTGATTAGTAGGCAACAATCACAAATAATAACATACTTTATTAATTGCTTACCAAAAAAAAAACATACTTTATTAATTTAATATAAACATGAGAGGATTCAAATACAATAATTATATAAAAATGTAAACGCTAATTTTAAAAACAAGGTAAACCCATCATTGTAGGTTTTCATTATCATTTTTGTTGAATTATCTATATCTTAATCTAATTATTTAAGTTAGCAATTATTTGTTATTGTTTCAAATAATTGAGTAAACACAGTTAGAATCCAAAATAAATAAATAAATAAATAAACACAGCTATTAATGAGTCTTTGCGTCAAACAAGAATTAATTTTTCTCTATTTTTAGCATAAAGAAAGCAACACTAAACTGACTAGTTCTTTGAGATTCAAATATTTTTTGGAACACCCAATCAATATAGCTCATTTAGTTAGCAACACAGTCTGAGTAGGTGATCAGAAAACTTGAATTCAATTTTCATCAAATACATCTTTAGAAAAAGGTGAGAAGTTTTATTATAACTAAAACCCAACTCAAAATTAGTCCCATAAGTAGCTGGGGATATCGGGCGACTTGCTTCATAAAAAAAAAATTCTTTAGACCTGCTATTAATTCACTATTCTTAATGGTTCATTAGGCGAAATTTGCTAAATATCTTCCAAAATTTTCTATTTATTGATACAAATCTTCGAGTTGCATAATTAAAATTTCAGGGAAGGATATTGTAACAACCAAGTTATATTACTATTAATGTTACTACCAATCAATCTCATTGTTAGATCGATTATGTTGATCCAACGGTTATATTTATTTCTATCTTTGTATGGTTATGATTTTTCAAATTTAATATTTTATATTTATTTTCACTTTTGTATGATTATGATTTCTCATATTTAATGCTTTCACTTTAAATAGGGAGAATCATAACTATACAAAGGTGAAAATAAATATAATCGATGGATCAACATAATTGATCTAACGGTAATATTGATTGGTAGTAATATAACTTGGTTGTTACAATATCTTTCCCCTAAAATTTTAAAATAAAGTTTTGGTGATATTTTAAGAAAAGAAAAAAAAGATTTTAGTCATTATCAGACTTTAAATTGATAACTAAATATAGTTGAGTAAAACATGGGTGTTAAAGGTTGGTGGGTCAAAAAATTTCCCTATTTTTAGCAAAGAAAGCAACATTCAACTGACGAGTTTTTTATGAGATTCAAATATTCTATGGCACTACTATTATTAATTCACGGGGAGAGATATTTTGACTCTAGAGTAAGACTTACAAATATTACTCCTCATCTCAACCGTTGATTTCTGTCCCCTTAATTTAACGGAAATCAATGGTTGAGATGGGGAGTAAGACTTATAAGTATTATTCTAGAGCCAAAAGATCTCTCCCCTTAATTCACTGTTCTTAATGGCCCGTTAAATATCTCTTTATACAAGTTTTGGAGTGGCATAAATAAAATGAATTAAGGATTTGTCAATACTAAAAAAAAATGAAAAAAGGTTTCGGTCAATATAAAACTTTGAATTCACTATTGAATATAATTTTCGAATATGCATATGTGGGACTATATCCAATATAAAACTATAGATGCCACGAATATTTGTAAGCTAGATGCGAAGATTCGAGTGGGAAATTCTAAATGTATATCGATCACTATGCCGTTACACTAATGGTTACTTTTACGAAGCGTTTGGTTTGCCTCTATGAATTAAAGATGGAGAATGGATTTTTCTTTTTAAATGATTATGTTATATAAAATGTCACATTCATTCAACGACCAATAATAATGTGTTTATCATACTGCCTAGATGGTAAGCTGGCCTGTTATAATATCCAAAGGCATTTATTATTTTTAAAGCTAATAATATGTATGTGATGATGACTTGTACCATCTTCAGAAGAGCATTTATTTAAGTCAAGTTGTGAACTTTTTGACATTAATTTCAGCAGAGACCCAAACACTACTATTCTAGAAAGGACTCGTTAGTGAGACATTTGACACTATCCATCGAGTATGAGTATAATATAATAATGTGAAAAATATCTATTCTTTTAAAAAATATAACTTTATATTATTTTAAATCATAATTGTTGATTTTCGTTCATCAACGGTTATAATCTATTGGGTCAAACTAGACGAGCTAAATTTATTATTAATTAATTAATAATTTTGATTCAATAAATTATAACCGTTGATGGATAGAAATTAACTATTAAGATCTAAAATGATATAAATTTATATTATTTAAAATAACAGATGTTATTCCCTATATTAATATGCTTGAGATACAAGTTAGATGAGGGGTGAAAATAAAATAGATTTTACCCCCTCGATGAAAATATGCAGCGTAGAACAAGTGGAAATGTGGAATAAAATTAATGACACATCAAAATATAATTAAATATGGGCTCGTTTTGGTGAACATTAATCATATGATAAGGCCGTTGAGCATAGGAGGATTTAAGCTTATATCTTATTACTTAATTTCTTAATATTTTAAACTCATCACTTAAACTTTTTGTGCTCTTTTTCCATTAGAGACCCTTCCCACACCATTAATTTTCAAATTTAGATGTCAAGAATGCCTTTATTACACCATCATGCATCTTCTACCTCTTTCACTTCTTTTTCCACTTCCATAGCCTTCAACTCCATCACTAACCCCAAACTAACGCACATCTCCTACTTATTTCTCAACCTCGCCAACATCCTAAAGTAAAGTTGTTTTTTCCTTTTATTTTTAATTAAATTGTTAAAAATAAAAGGCTTATTATAACTCTTCAGGAATTATTTAAGTAATGATATTTTTTTTATTGATTTCAAGGAATTTAAAGAATGATTAATAAATTAGGGCTCAGTTTTAGACTTTTAGTAGGAAAGTGAATTTAAATATATCCCATACATTTTTGAAAGTGACATAAGATATAAAAACAATAAAAACGAGTTCCATTATTTGAACAATGGTATGTGATAAAAAATATCTATAGCATATAAAAAAATAATTTTAAAAATCTATAAATAAAATAAGAAATAATACGGAGGCTAAAACTCGAAATTACAGGGTTGACTTTCATTTTTTAGAAGTCATTTGAGTTGGTAGCTATCAAACTAGCTGGTGTGTAGTGTATAGCTGCATTTGATATAATATACTTTAGCACGCATCATAATTAAAGTTTTTAGGGTTTTATGTTTATTATGTCGTAGGAAAAGTGATTATGTAATGTTATAGAGATTCGTTTTGCGTGCCATATTTTTTTTTTCTTTTTTCTTTTGTTTTAAAATGTATGGGTCCCACAAAATGTTATGTGTGTAGGAAAATTTGTTGTATTATGTTAAAGGAGAAAATGAAAACCCAAGTTTATATTGTGCTAGGATACCAAAAATAAAAAAAAATAAAAAAATTATATTGTGCTACAATTAATATTAACTCGTCAACATATATAATGTTGGAGTAGTATTGGCTTGTATGGACATATCATGTTGGAGTAGTATTAATTTTATGAATTTAATGATTCATTTGTGCTTCCAATATATATAATTTGATATAGCTATTGGATTATTGTATTTAGCTAATAACATGGAATCATGGGATGATCCCTCAAATTTAAATGGGGTTTGATTTTACATATTTGGATCCAATAAACACTTACCACATGATACGGGCCTTGGTGTGGAGCAGCCCAATAATGAGCCCAACAGTGGGCTGAACTGAAAGAAGTAATGTAGTATTGGATCAACAAATACAACAATCCAATGTTAGTCCTACAGATGAAACAAAGTCAGCAAAGTTGAAGGAATTAGAAGATGAGGGGAACGAAGGCAGGCCCAAACGAATCAGAAGATATCATAGGAGGTTTGATGACGAAAGCTAATGAAGATGATTCACGAAGGAGAGTATTGAGTAGAGTTTATTGTACTATTTTTGTGAGTTGTATAAATTGAGGGATAATTTTGTTACAACACTGCCTATCACACTTCAATTGGGATGTCCCCCTTTAAGGCAGTATATGGTCGTGAGCCACCTACTATTCTTGATTATGTTAGAGCTGACACCACAATGACAGAAGTTAATCAAGTATTGGCAGATAGACATGTTATTTTACAACAGCTTAAGGAAAATTTAACAAGGTCACAAACCTACATAAAGCAACAAGCAAATAAACATCATAGAGACCTGCAGTTTAAGGTTGGTGATTGGGTTTGGGTTCAATTGCAGCCTCATAGACAATCTTCGGTGGTTGTTCGAACTTCCCATAAGCTTTCCAAGAGATACTTTGGTCCATTTGAAATTGTGAAGCGTGTTGGTAAGGTTGCTTATAAGCTCAACTTGCCAGCTTATGCCAAAATACATCACACTTTTCATGTATCCTTGCTTAAACTGTATCAAGGAGATACTATCACCCCATCCTTTCCATTACCTGTTTTGTTTACTAAAAGGCTTCCGATTATGGAACCTAAGAATATTGTGGCCTCCCGTACTGAACTCCATAATAGAGAACCTGTAATTTTTGTACAAGTTTTATGGAATAACACACCTTCAGATGTTAGCACATGGGAGAAGTGGGAAGAATTTCAGCAGCAGTATCCATTCTTCAACCTTGAGGACAAGGTTATTTGTAATGGGGAGGGTATTGATACGGGCCTTGGTGTGGAGCAGCCCAATAGTGAGCCCAACAGTGGATTGAACACAGAAAGAAGTAATGTAGCATTGGATCAACAAATACAGCAACCCAATGTTAGTCCTACAGATGAAACAAAGTCAGCAAAGTTCAAGAAATTAGAAGATGAGGGGAACGAAGGCAGGCCCAAACGAATCAGAAGATATCCTAGAAGGTTTGATGACGAAAGCTACCGAAGATGATTCACGAAGGAGAGTATTGAGTAGAGTTTGTTGTACTATTTTTGTGAGTTGTATAAATTGAGGGATATTAGAAGAACTATTCTTTGACTTGTATTACATTCAGAAAATTCTAATAAAAGTCTCTTTTTCTCATCTATGTTTCTTTTCTTCTTCCCTTTCCCTTTTTGTTCTTGAGATAGGTTTTCATCCTATCACCACAAGTCCAATTACATGTGTACATGAGATTAGAAATTGATTTGAATCCAAAGAGATTGATTGAATGCAACACATATCAAAAGAGAACCTAAAAATGTGGTTTGGTCCCTCAAAATTGCATACAAACTGTCTTGACTTGTTTTGGACCCACAACTACCCATCCTAAGTCTAATTACATGTAAACAAGAGATTAAAATTTTGTTATAATCAAGAGGTTTTGAGTTTTTGAATTATCATACTCATTGGACTCATTTACTCGTGTGACTTAGTCCTTTTACTTGAGTGAATGAACTTAATTTACTCAAACCCTCTTGATTGAAACTAGTGTAGTCTCTCTCTCACATACTCAATAGGATTTGCGCCGAGTGTTTCTTGGTCCAATACACGTCAAAATAATTTCATGCCAATTTTATGGTCTGCTCACTAGACTAATTTATTTTTGTTTGAGTATATGAACTTACTCAAGTAATATGACTAATTTACCTGAGTAAATCAATCTAGTGAATGTTCAATATGCAAAACTATAAGCTTGTTGATTCAAATCAATGTAGAATCTCATGTACATATTTAATGTGATTTATGGATGAGTGTTTGTGTTATTAGAGCTTTTATGACCAAGTGGTGACCTTGGTTCTTATACCATGATAAGCAATCAATTCACTTAAAAACTTAAACTTGTAAGTGATAGGCCTTTAATGATTTTTATTTTATATTTCTCTAACATAACCCCTCACGCAAGAGCCCTTTGACCTTGAATCGTACATATTGCACAAGCCTATGTTTTTTTTTTTTTGATAACAACAAGCCTATGTTTTGGTTCTACCTTGTGTTGACTTAATTCCACTAGATAGTGGATGAGGTAATGATCAAACTCGTGGTCCCGTGGTCACCAACACGTAAAGCAAGCAATTTAACCTAAAACTTAAGTTATTGGGTGATGTTACCTTAATAGTTTTATATTTCTCTAACATGCCACCACACACGAGAGCTCACTGGACTTAAAGGGTGGATAATGCACATGTTGACTTATTTTTGCTAAGAAACTCTATAATACGCAATTATTTATTAATTGAATAAGAGACGGTGAAGATCGAACTCGTGATCACTTTAGTCATAGAGGCTCTGATACAATGTGTTAAAGAGACATAATATAAAAATCATTGATGTGCCATCACTTACAAGCTTAAGCTTTTGAGTTGAATTGATTCTTTACAATTTATAAGTCCAATACATGTCAAAGGTGAGGTTGACAGTTGCCCTTCCCTAAATTTTATTTTATTACTATAAGAGATTATTCTTTCTCATCTTATAGAAGATAATTTTATTTCATACATACACATAAAAGTATGTGATACGTACGCATATTTTTTCTCTCTCTTCTTTTTACATGGGTTCCACACACTTTTATATGTATGTAGAAGATAATTTTATCTCCTATAATATGAGAAACATTATTCTCTTACTATATATATAACATTATATTTTTGTAATAATAGTAATAAGTAATAAGCATTGAAGCAGTCTTAATAAAGAAAATTAATAAAATCCATCTTTAAAGAAAATAAATGAACCTATATAATACTGCCTTAATAGTTAATCTCTCACTTAATTTAAAAAAATAAATAAAGAAAAACTCCATCTTTCCATCCAACCACATAACTGTCGCTGAAGAAAAATTAATAAAATCATTATAACTATTTTTATTTATTATATAATATCTTTTATTTTTGCATTCATCATAAAAAAATTCCTGGATCCGTTGTGCTTGTTTCTCTCGTACATGTACCAACGCTTGTTCGTAGTGAACACTCATAAATTCTAGTTCTCTGTCTCAGAAGCATCAGATACCCCGACACGTGATTTTTTCGGAAAAAAATTGTGGGTCGGATATGTGTTCGACACACACCGAAATGCAGTTAATATTTTGGGATATATGGTCAACTCTCCTACACGTTCAGACATGTTTTTCTAACATGCAGTCAATTTTTTCTAATACGTGGTCAACGCTCGGCACATCTTTTTTAGACTTAATTTTATTTTATTAATTACAAATAAAAAATTTATTTATAAATCAATTTTTTTTCGATTATGTAATTTGATATGAAAAATTAATAAGGTACGATAAATTATTTATTTTTATATTTATGTTACGAAATTTGAATATTTAATTAGTTATATGACTTATTATGGACTGTTATATGTATTAAATATAAATTATATTATATATATTAAAAATATTATTTAATATCAAAACGTATCCCAACGTATCGAAATATGTCATTTTTTAGAATTAACGTGTCGGTGTATCGTGTCATGTCCCATTTCCTGTGTTACTGTCCGTGCATCATAGGTTTAAGCTCACACAAATTCACTTTTTTTTTTCACGTCAGCATGGAAGCTTTGTTCTGGGTTGACAGTACTATGAAACTTTGATGTACCGACACTTTAAAATTCCTGACGTATCGTGTCCGATACTCACCGACACTCCGATACTTCCCAACATTCCAATACTCATTGCAAAGACTCAAAAAAAGGTTCAAAAGTTACGTTGCGTTGCATTTTGAGTTCCAATTATTAAATTCGTTAGATCAAGATTATTATTTTATTGAGTTTAATATAAACATTTGGGATATGTTATGTTTCTTTACAAAATTAATGGGTATTATAAGTTTAGTTTTATTTTTTTATTAAATTATTAAATATTAAATATAATATATACTATATAAATTAAAATATTATATAATATCAAAACGTGTCCTAACAGGTCGAAATTTAATATTTTTTAAAATTAATATGTCGAAGTATCATATCATATCCCGTTTCGGTAACCTATCTATGAAATATATAATGCACCTGACTTCAATTTAACTTTTAGTTCCCAATTTTTCTTCCGAGTACATATGTAATTTGAAGAATAAACTTTATTATTATTTCAAATAATTTTATTCTGCTTAGATATGAGATGGAAGTCAAATTCTAACTGGATTTAGTAACGCGTTTTGAGTTAAATTAATGTTTGTGTCTAATGCTATTAATCGAAAGCGTAGACTTTAATTGTTTATACTCTAACAAAGTCAAACATTTGAAGGTTGATTTTGTCTTTATTATATAAATTCCGGCCACAATTATTTTCCAACTGTTTGCTTAACGTGACAGTTTATTTCCATTACGGCAGTGTTTTTTTTTATATATATTAAACTAATTATTTATTTGAGGCAAGTCGATTTTTGAGTATTCCTACAAGTTTTAACTCTTTGACCCAAACATGAGACTAATTTTGAAGTGAGACTTAATTACACTTAAAGTTCTTTTTTCACTCTATTCAAGCTATATTGCCAATTAAATTACATTCATTTAGGTTATAGCCAATGGCGGATCTGTGCAAGTGCACACACAAATTTTTGGAAAAAAAAATTATTTTGGATCATCAACAAAAATGATATGACTCAATTTAATCTCTTAAGAAAAAAGTCGACTTATGATCCTTTTAAATTCTAAAATAAGTCCATGTGAGTCCTTTTGAGGGATTAATGTGAGTCTTTTTAAATTTCAGAGGACCATGATTTTGATTATCTTGGTCTATTTTTGAATTTTGAGGGATCACGAGTAGATTTTTTTCCTAAAAGATTAAATTGTGGCCCATAATTTTTGTTGAGGACCCAAATTGTTCTATTGTAACAATTTTGTTGAGTGTGCAGACATTAAAAAAAAATTCTAAATCTGCTATTGGTTATTGCAGTGTTTTTTTTTTTTTCTACATCATTTGTAAGCATTTTGTGGAAACCGTTCATGTAATATAGAATTGATATCAAGTATCAATATCAAAATCAAATTCAAAATATTTGATATGAATTGATAAAATTTTAGTATCAAATTATATTGAAAATATTTTAATTCGCAAATATATGATTTAAAAAAATGACGAATTATAGGAAAAGTTTCACTTATCATAACTTTACTTCAATTTTAGTTTTTTTTTTTTTTTTTTTGTAAACTATTATAAGTTTTTTAATCTCACCATAATATTGTTTTTTTATTATTTTTCATTATTTTTAAAAAATTTCCATATTCATCTGGATCCAAGCAACTAATTTAAACAAAACAAAAAAAAAATCTAATTAAATAATAGTATCTACGCACTTATGCATGTCTCCGTAGATGTCATATTACCAAATTCTGTTAATATTTCTAACGGTGTAAAGTGTGACGATAATTTTAATAAACTTCAAAATATTTGACATTAAAATTAAAATAAAGTGAAAAAGTATGTTACTTTAAATAATTTTATCTAATGTTCATCGAAACGGAGTCATTTTGGGTTGAAAAATTAAAAAATTAGAATGATAAAAACTATTATAACCCTGAAATAATTAAAAAGACAAAAACACCATGATTTCTGTCCCAAAACGATGTCGTTTTGGTGAACATTAGACAAAATTGTCTAGAGTAACATTAAAAAAAATGAACCATAAAATAAAATATAATTATTGAAAAAAGTAAAAATCAGAGTAAAGGTAAAGAACGAAAATATATATCGTCGCAAATTAAATGTATATGTAACTAGTAACTCTTTAATATAACTCCATTTCATAAAATTCTACAATGTAATATCCACGTATAAGAGGGAATCAAATGGTTTTTGTATGCTATAACTTGGTAATTGCCAATATATGGATGATTGTATTGTTACCGGTGCGAAAGCAAATATTTTAGCCATACATCATTAATTTTTTTAAAAGTAAAACTAAAAAAATATCAAATTTCAAAGTCGGAGTACAAGAATGAAAAAAAAAAATAGTCTGGGCCCTTTAACCAGAGGTCTCGAGTTCGAGCTCTAGGAATGAAAAAAAAAGATTTGGGAGAGACACCCGAAAGAGTCCGACAGTGCTCGATGGGGATTAATCTTCGATTACGGCCGGATGATACATTTGAATTTATTCAAAAAAAAAAAAATGTATGAAAATGAAAGTCAACTACTTAAACATTTTTTTTGGGGGGCGGAGTTAGCTCCTTATATCCAGATCGACTATATATTAAACTGGGAAAAACAAAGTCAAACAATTAACTAAAAAATGTATCGTTTTCATGGGGAAAAAATTGAAAAAGAAGGAAAAATATAAAAAGTGTATATAATTCATAAAGTCTCGTGGAAGGTTTGAGTCTGTGGAAATAACAAAATGGAAAAGTGGAAACAATAATTAAAGTGAAAAAATAAATCATTATGTCGTGGACTTCTGTATATATGGGTTACCTTGGTTCATGACAACATTATAGATAAGTAACAAAACTTGGGTTCCTCGTTAGATAGTTGGCAAAGCTTCAAATGAGAAGACTTTGGAAAATATTTCTTGCATGAAATTGTTTGAATTTTCAACTTGTGTAGTTTTTCGTGTTTTTTTTCTTCTGGTTGCATAATAATATTGCAAGTGCCTATTTATAATAGTTTTGACCTTACTCTAAATTGAGAAACGTACTTATCACTTATGTATTAGAATATTGTAAAATGTCACAATTATAAATTTACAACTTATGTGAATGATATCATTGAAATTTGATTAAACAATAAGTCACAAGAAAATTTATCTTTTGAAATTAATTGGTGAGATCGAATAATATCATAAAAATAATTCACATGTTGTGTTAGAGAATAATATAAAAGTATTAAAAATGTCATCACCTTTAACCTTAAGGTTTTGGGTTGAAGTGATTCTTTAACTTGGTATCAAAGCTTCAGGACCATGAGGTCACGAGTTCGATCCTCACCGCCCCCACTTTCAAGTGGAATTACGAAAAACACGAGGCAGACCAAAGAATGAGCTTGTGCAGCACAAGGCAGACCAATAATGAAGGGCTCTTGCTTGAGGGGTGTGTGTTAGAGAATAATATAAAAGTATTAAAAACGCCATCACCTTTAACCTTCAGTTTTGGGTTGAAGTGGTTCTTTAACTTGTTGATACTTAATATGCCTCGAATATTATGAAATATAAAAGTATTTAAAAATTAATAATTAGTTGCCGGCCCAACCAAATTTTGTTTGATTTTAACAATTTTAGTTTGTTAAGAGTGATTAAACAAATAACCAAAATTTAGGTCAAATTGTAAGATCTAATTCAACCAATGGTGGAATGACGTGCGAAATTGCAAATACACACAGCCTGGCTATGGTGTTGTACATAGGGTCACCATGTGAGACTGAAACTTTAATAGGTTTCCGAAGTCCTTCAAAGACTTTCATGTTATGCCGTTAAGCCACCTTTGTTAAATATTGAATAAAAGGATATAACTTAAGAGTTACTGTATTGATGCTATTTTAAAACATTTAACCCAATTAATACAGTGAGTTGTATACCCATATGTTGCGCAATTAGTTGCGCATGTGTTACATATGCAATTGTCACATGGTAAGCTCCTATAAATTGTGCACATACTATATGGTTGTTTACGAATTTTCTAAAATATCATAATCATTTTTGTTTTCCTATCAAAATTCGTTGAAATTCCAATTACTTTGCAGTTCTCTATTATAATGATAGAAAATTTAAAGGTAGCAATGGGATAATATTTGAAAGTGAGAAAAGACAAATACGTATTAAAATACTGAGTACATGAAAAATAATAATGCTCCACATAATGATGGAGATCATAATATAATCAAATTTAACAAAAAAATGCCATGTGGCAGAATCCAGATAATTACGCACAAACCTGATGTGCAACTACCCCGTGCACGACTCACAAATAACAATTGCACAAATACCACATCACAACTAGTTGTGTATGTGTGCAAATAATTGTATTAGTTGGATAAAATATTTCAAAATAATATCAGTAATTTGTTTCTTTAATCACAAGTAATAGTGTTTTTTAGCTAGAATAATCTATTATGACTAAGAATTATTGAGATAGATTGTATTTACAAATTTAAAGTTTATATACTTTTACACTCTACACTATATACTATGTGTTATGGACCATTTAAGTGGTTCCCACTTTCTATCCCCACTACATGGAGCATCTCCTTCCACCACTCTCAAATAACCACCCTAAGCATTGCATTATACCATTAAGTCATCTTCCATCCACTGCAAATAACCATCCACTAAGCATTGCATTATACCATTAAGTCATCTGCAAACTACCACTAGGGGCACAACCTCCTAGTGCATTTCATCTACATATGACCCCTTTTAGCTAACAAAGAAAAGACTCATCGGATAACCTATCTTAGTATTCACAGGACTTGCCACATAGCTACAGCCTACAACCTACACACTTGTACCTAGAACACATCCTATACACTAAGTAGGTGACTTTCACACACACACACACACAGACTTTGGCCTAATACCATTGCCTGTCATCTTTACCATAAGAGTACAAATACTAACTATCCTGCTAGACATTAATGTTCTTTCCTGAACATTTGGCGTCATCTGAGAGAATCATAAATTTCTAGTCCCACCTTTGATCATTATGGCAAGTGGTGGTAATAATGGAAACCTGCCTAACAATGGACAACTCCCTGGAGATGAGGAAGAGAACTTGTGGCTAACGGACAACTAAGAACCAAGAACCAGGAATCGGGAATCAAGAAATAAGAACCAGTAATAGGGAAGCAAGAGCCAGGAACCGAGAACCAAGAGCCAGGAACCAAGAGCCAGGAACTAGGAACCAGGAATCGGGAATCAGGAAATAAGAAACAGGAACTAGGAACCGGGAATTAAGAGCTAGGAACCGGGAACCAAGAGCCAGGAATCGGGAACCAAGAGCCATGAACCAGGAGCCAGGGAAATCATTGTCAACATTCTCGGTAGCCAGAAACCAAATAGCTTCAGGAAGCAGCAACATTGTTGTTGCGCGTCATTTTAATTGTTGCTGCGATCAATGGGTCGATGTCGATGCAAGGGTTATAAGCTAAGCCTCCTTTACTTTTTATCATCGTTATCTCACAATTCCACCAAGTATTTGCAGATTTGAAAATAAATGATTAATAAATAAATAAAAAACTACATGATATGCACATGATAGTCGGTCAATATGATACTATAGATGAATGGTTCATCCATAAGATATTTAGTGGTGCCACTTCTTCCTTTTTTAAGTTCTGTATTGATTAATTCTTTTTTTTTTATTTTAAGAAAATGAATTTTTTCTATTGCAATTTTGAGTATGATTATTCATTTATATATTATTATTTGATGGGACGAAAATTCGTTCCCATCTAAGCCCATTTTGATGGCAAAATACCATTCGTTCCCTCATCTGATGAGCAACTTTTGCACTAAAAACAATGTTTATATCTTTATGACAAAAACACAGTGGGGAACGGATGATGATGTAACCATTTGAGAAATGTAGAAAAAGGGGAACGGATTGGGAACATTAAATACACATGCTCCACTAACTCAATCTCTCTGACCACTTTACAGGAAACGTTGAAAAGAGATTTCCATAAAGCATAAGAGGTACAACAACCAAGCAAGGAGAAACGTGTACAGCAAGGAATAAAAAGTTCCTATTGGCTCAGAGGAAAGCAAGGCATGGGGGAATGCAGAAGAAAAGGCAAATCTTAACAATAAGTGTCCCATCCAGCAACTTGCGTCCCTCTGAGCACTGTTCACACCGCCCCTTTCATGCAGTCAAGAAAACAACTCAATGGAAATTACAAGTTTTGCCACCCACTCTCCTGCCTATAAATAGGACGTTCCAACACGAATAAACCATCGAATTCCTTAAGAAGAGATCGCTTAGTTTCATTTGTAGCTTTTACATTTCAGTTGTATAGTTTTAGCAGTAGTTAAGCGACAACACTCTTCCTATATTCTATATCACCATTTGAGACTCCTCACGAGCAGCAATCATACTTCTCCATTTTATCTTATTGTAACCTAACTTATTCTTATCAATATAAGTTGTTATTTCTCTTCTCTTCCATTCGTTATCTCTGAACTGAATCTCGGGTCTATGGGATTTTATTTTGGAATAATTATGTTTAAAGTATTACTCATGAGCTAAGTTATTTGTCGAACGGAAAAACTGTGAAGTTCTTAAAGAACTATTTTCAAAACTCTTGTATTAAGGCTTTTGCATTTCGGTGATTAAGTGTGCTATATTTATTGAGTATCAATGGAAATCGAACTCATACTGAGAAGGGATTTCACAACACTACTGGTTGCCTTAGGAATAAGGGACCACCTCGTTCACTAAAGGTTCTATGCTTAGTAACTATTGGAGTTAAGGGAGCCATAGGAATATGGGTACTTGTGAGCCATTAAAGTCCATGAGATGAGGAATCAGAGTTGGCAGTGAAAAGACCTGAACAAATTCAGAAGGGTTAAGACCTGAGTGGAGGATATAGCTATTTAAGAATGGAATAGTGGATCTGTTCCTTGTGTTAAAAACTGTTTTATCTATCCATATTGTTCTCTCTTAAATATTGTTATTTTCTTTATTAAATCTTATCACAACAACAACAACCTCCAATGAATATTGTCGTTCCTTCTCTCACCAAGAAGGATTTCATATATAACGACGTGAGGAGCTGTTTGCTATTAGATTGAACCTATTATCCTTGAGGAATGTTGTCAAGATAGTAGGGAACGTTTGACCAAACAGATCAATTACTGACTTTTCTTTTCATTTTAATTCTTTTTAAAATAGTTTAAGGTATTATTTAGAGATCTATCCTCGTGAGAACGATAATCTGGGCATTAATAGTCCCATTTATTACTTGATGTGTGCACTTGCACACTTGGGTTGAAGTCAAGAGAACAAATGTGTTTTATCTTGATGAACTGAATTAAGGGAACGTCCTTTAAAAGAATATATTAAGCAACCAACATGTTCACACCCAACATTATTCAATTAAAAATCCTTGTAATAAAATAACGCATAATGTTTATAAGAGTCAAAAAAAGAAATGAAAAACTTAATATTAGATAAATATTGGTGGTCAACACCACATGAAAAGGTATTACTGTAGATGGATTTTAAAACCCAGCTTGAAAAGGTATAAAATAAAAAAGATACAAAGACATGTGGTTCCTTGGTTTCAAAATTAGGATCACATTTATACCTGTTTTTACCATAATTTTTCTATATAAATTATTTAT
Organism: Gastrolobium villosum; assembly: GCA_032173675.1. Lineage (NCBI taxonomy): Eukaryota > Viridiplantae > Streptophyta > Magnoliopsida > Fabales > Fabaceae > Gastrolobium > Gastrolobium villosum. The sequence goes on from JAVKPL010003296.1 coordinate 100,669, forward strand.
CTATTAGTTTAAAGAAAAAAATAAAATGAAAAACTGAAGTGCATATGTAGTTACTTTAAACCTCTATGTGCAATATCTCTACTAAATGCAATTATTTACGTTAATCCTCAACTTAATTTATCTATTTCTAATTCATTCCTTTAAGACAAGCAAGAAAATGCCACTAAAGCTGATCTAGAAGCAGGATAATCGACTTTCCCAAGAAGGAAGTGGGAAGCAGGAAGAAATACAACCGACTTCCCCAAGCGGGAAGCGGGAGTAAGGAAGAGGAAAACAGGAAGTAGGACATCCGACTTCCCCATTAAGGAAGCGAGAAGCAGGACACCCGACTTCCCCAGGAGGGAAGTGGGAATAAGGAAGCGGGAAACTAGAAGCAGGAAGCAGGAAGCAGGAAGCGGGAAGCTGGAAGCTAGAAGTAGGACACCCGACTTCCCCAGGAAGGATGCAGGAAGCTAAAAGCAGGAAGCTGGAAGTTGGAAGTAGGACACCCGACTTCTCCAAGAAAGAAGCGGGAAGTAGGAAGCTTGAAGCAGGAAGAAATACACCCAAATTTCGCACGAAGGAAGTGGGAAGCAGGAAGCTGGAAGCAGGAAGAAATACACCCAAACTCCCCAAGAAGAAAGCGAGAAGCGTGAATCAGGAAGCTGGAAGTAGGACACCCGACTTCCCCAAGAAGGAAGCGGGAAGCTAGAAGCAAGAAGTAGAACACCCGACTTCCCCAAGAAGGAAGCTAGAAGCAGGAAGCAGGAAAAAATACACCTGAATTCCCCAAGAAGGAAGCAAGAAATGTGAATCAAGAAGCAGGAAGAAGGAAGCCGGAAGCATGATGTCGCATACGCTAAGTCATCTTTCTTTTTATTCTTTTATTGAATTTGACATATTATACTTAAAAAAATGAAATATATACTCTGGTTGAGTCCCTTTCCATCAATGGATAATCGAATAGCAATGGCAATGACGATAATTCTCATAGTATGGGTTTAAAAAGCCTTAAAGCTGACAACATCTAAACCAAATGGCTACAAAGGGAGTTCTGAGAGTGCACATGGATTTGAACGATAAGTTTCACTTTATAATTGATTATTCATGAGTGATTCTAACCATGCTATATGGATTGATGATTGTTGAATATTGCAGTTCTAATTATGAAAAACCATATATAGTGAAGTTGCAAGGAACCTCTATACATAATATAAAAAGATGGATACTCATGTTTATTAATTATTTCCTTGTGTCATATGGATAATAGAGTATCTACCCGAAGATGTTAGAATATCTACATGAAGTAACTTTCATCTTATCCGGACCTCAGTTACCTGCATGTTATCATTGCTATTAGCATGCATCTTAACTACAAGGAAAAATGACTTCTTAACAGTATATATGAGCTCTTGCTAAAAATCGTCTTGTTTCTTGTTATCCCTATAACCTTTCAATAAATGCTTTAACAATTAACAGAGTTCTTTGCAAGCTTGCATGCTTTATATTTTTTAGGGTACAAGACATCCACGCGGTTCATAATTCAAAGACAACGCAATCACGATCTGGCTAGGAGAACAAAGTGCCTTGCCGCCAAAATATGATTTCTTGGGCACCCGTTCAATTCCTACTCGGAAGCGAGTAAATAAAAGTCCCTTGCCGCCAAAATATGGCCTCTTCGGTACGTGTTCAATTCCTACTCGGAAGCGGGAAAAAAGAAAGTCCCTTGCGTCTAGAAGATGGCCTCTTGGGCACCCGTTCTTTTCTTATTCGGAAGCGAAAAAATTGAAAGTCCCTTGCCGCCAAAGTATAGCCTCTTGGGCACCCGTTAAATTCCTACTCGAAAGCAGACAAATAAAAGTCCCTTGCAGCCAAAATATGACCTCTTGGGCACCCGTTAAATTCCTACTCGAAAGCAGATAAATAAAAGTCCCTTACAGCCAAAATATGACCTCTTGGACACCCGTTCAATTCCTACTCGGAAGCGGGCAAATAGAAAGTCCCTTGCCGCCAGAAGATGACCTCTTGGGCACCCGTCCTTTTCTTACTCGGAAGCGGGAAGATTGAAAGTCTCTTGCCACCAAAGTATAACCTCTTGGGCACCCGTTAAATTCCTACTCGGAAGCGAGGCAAATAAAAAGTCATTTGCCGCCAAAATATGGCCGTATGGGTACCCGTTCAATTCCTACTCGGAAGCGGGAAAATTGTTGAACATTTGATTCTGAATGATCGTAATCAGCGCACAAGACATCATCATAAAGGGTTCTCACACGCTACTTAGGTACGCAATAAACAAGTATTGTTTTTATTTATTGCTGGTCTAGGCTGACAAATCTAAGAAATCATCTCCAGCTTCAAACTCGGAAGCAATTACAAACCCGGAGACAACTACGACCAACAAACAACACGATAAAGCAACCTAGAACCTAGAAGCAGTCATAAACTGGATTTTTCCGGCATTCATATCCTTTTTAACAACAGTAAACATTATTTCAAAGGCCTGGGGGCTTTACTTTCACCGCGACATTCCGACTATAAGCAATGCCCGGGTGGGGGGCTTATGTTATGGACCACTTAAATGGTTCCCACTTCCTATCCCCACTAATGGAGAATCTCCTTCCACCACTCTTCCCTAACTTCCACCCACTAAGCATTGCATTATACCATTAAGTCACCTGCAAACTATCCACTAGAGGCACAACCTCCTAGTGCATTTCATCTATATATGACCCCTTATAGCTAACAAAGAGGAGACTCATCGGATAATCTATCTTAGTATCCACAAGACTTGCCACCATGGCTATAACCTACACACTTGTGCTCAGAGCACATCTTATCCACTAAGTAGGTGACACACACACACACACACACACACCTATTGTTAATATCATCGGACTTTAGCCTAAGGTACAAGACTTCTCATTGCCTATCATCTTTACCATAAGCTCCGTAGACACAAATACTAACTATCCTGCTAGACATTAATGTTCTTTCCTGAACATTATGGATAATATATATTTAAATAATATATATTACTTATAGTACATAGTGTAATTTATAAGAATTTATAAATTTTAAGTTTGTAAATATAACCATTCTTAAAATCATTAACCTTCTGTCATTTAATATTTTCCGGATTTGGGTCCTCTAATGTGAAAAATGATCATATGATTGTATTATTTGATCATAACCACTTATTTGATCATAACCACTTATTTGCCTCACACACACATCCATTGTTAATACCATCAGACTTTGGCCAAGGTACAAGACTTCTCATTGCCTGTCATCTTTACCATAAGCTTCGGAGATACAAATACTAACTATCCTGCTAGACATTAATGTTCTTTCCTGAACATTATGGATAATATATTATTGTAAATATTGGGTTTTTTATTATTATTTTTCTGTTGTATTGGGCCAAGCCTATTAGGTCAGAATTAGGGTTTTTATTCTCTATAAATAGAGACCTCTTTGTACAGATCAAATACAAGTTAATAATATTTCTGATTACCCTTTTCAAGTTGGTATCAGAGCTCTCGATCCTGAGGGCTCTACTTCCATGCCTACGAAACCTTGTTTAGTTCCCATGCGCCGCCAGCTTCACTGGCGTGTGACGGTGCGTGACGGTGCTTCTCGGCCACAGACCACCACGTTTCTGATCGTCTCTCCAAGCTGATTCTGGATCTGTGCTCTCCACTTTGATTGGACGTCGTTTGGTATTTTTTCCGTATTTTTTGGATACTTGGTGCTATTCTTTGACAAGTTTTGTGCAGTATGTCCTCTTCTCAAAGGAGTTTCTTTACAAAGTTTTCTGATGGTGCATCTTCTAGAAGAGATGATCGATGGTGTTCTTATTGTAAAAGAACAGGTCATATCAAGGATCTATACTTTCGCCTCCATGGAAAGCAATATGTCTTAGAAAAGACGGCAAGGATGCGTGGTCAAGTGCATTTTACTTCCTCTGAAATAACTCCTGCACCTAATAAGACCCAACCTGCTTTTCGTCCAGATGAGTTGGAATGGCTCCGAACCATTCTTGATTCTATGAGTAAGCCATCTAATACTAGTGCTTTGACTATGACTGGTATGAGCTCCAAAACTTATTCTTTCCTTTCTTCATGTAATGATTTTAAACATTCTTGGGTTGTTGGTTCTGGTGTTACTGATCATATGGCTTGTTGTGCTGACTCCTTTACTTCTTATCATCCTACCATTGGAACTCATACAATAGCATAGCTGATGGCTCACATACATCAATTGCGGGTTCTGGTGACATAAACCTACAGCAGTCCTTACATCTTAAAGATGTTCTTCATGTTCCTAAACTCTCCACGAATCTTATTTCTAGTCATAAAATTAAAAAAGATTTGAATTGTACTGTAACATTCTTTCCTACCCATTTTGTTTTTCAGGATCTCGCCACGGGGAAGACGATTGGTAGTGCTAAAGAGCAAGGTGGGTTGTACTATCTGGTGTCACAACCTTCTGCAAATAAAGTAACAGATCACATCTTGATGTCTCATGGTCAATCAACTGCTGATTCTTTGATTTGGCTTCATCATAAGCGTTTGGGACATCCTCCATCTAATTTACTCAAGTCTTTATTTTCGTCATTGTTTTTGTCTAAACCTGTTGAGTCTTTTCATTGTGATGTTTGTGAGTTTGCTAAGCATCATCGTGTGTCTTTTCCTTCTAGTAATACTAAGAGTGTTGAACCTTTTGCTCTTATACATTCTAATGTTGGGGGTCCTTCTAAAGTCCCTCATGCTTCTGGAAATAGATGGTTTGTTTCCTTCATTGATGATTGCACTCGTATAATTTGGGTTTACTTAATGCATGAAAAGTCTGAGGTACCACAACTGTTCTTTCAATTTTATAAAATGGTTGAGACCCAATTTGGTAAAAGAAAATCAAGAGACTAAGAATAGATAATGGTACTGAATATGTTAATCATAGTTTTTCCCAATTTATACGAGATCAAGGTATGATTCATGAACTTACTTGTGTTGAAACCCCTCAACAGAATGGGGTTGCTGAAAGAAAAATCGTCACCTTCTTTAAGTGGCTCGTGCCTTAATGTTTCAGACACATGTACCCAAATACTATTGGGGAGATGCTATTCTTACTGCAGCATTCTTGATCAACCGTTTACCCACTCGGGTCCTTGACCATGTAAGTCCTATTCACTCTATGACCTCTTTTTTCCCTTCTATTCCAACTATGAGTCTTCATCCACGAGTGTTTGGGTGTGTTATTTTTGTTCATATTCATAAACATCATCGCAGTAAGTTGGACCCTAGGGCTATTAAATGTGTCTTTCTTGGTTATGTTCCTGATAAGAAGGGTTACAAGTGCTATCACCCTGGTAGTAGGAAATTTTTTGTTTCTATGGATGTTACTTTTCAAGAATCTGAGTCCTTTTTCCAAGGTCCTCAGCTCCAGGGGAGAATACTTCACCAGCAATCTCATCACCTCCCTTTTTTGAGTTTGATTCTTCAGTGTCTACTCCTTTACCGGTGTCAGTGTCTCCTCTTATTCCTGTTTCTGATCCTCCTCCTGTGAGTGATCCTCCTGTTTCTGATACATCATCAAGTATACCAGAGATACGGAAGATTATGACACCTGATTTGGTACATCAAAGAAGGAAATAGCCCACATTGCCTCAGCAGCAACCTCAATCATCTGAACCACTGGTAAGTCCTGAATCTCATATTTCTGATCATGATGTTAATACTTCTGATGATTTACCCATTAATGTTGATTCTGATGATTTACCCATTGCTCTTAGAAAAGGAAAAAGATCTTGTCACAGGAAAACTTGTTCCACTTGTCCCTCTTATACTCAATACCCTATCTCCCACTTTGTTTCCTCTGCTAATCTTTCTGTGCAGCATAAAAGCTTTGTTTCAACACTAGACTCTATTGCAATCCCAAAATCAGTACATGAAGCCTTGAAAGATGGGAATTGGGCTCAAGCCATGTAAGAGGAGATTGATGCGTTGGAGAAAAATAAAACATGAGAGGTGATTGATATACCTAATGGAAAGAAAGCAGTAGGGTGCAGATGGGTTTATGCCCTGAAATATAATTCTGATGAAACTCTTGAGAGATACAAGGCTCGATTAGTGGCCAAAGGTTACACTCAAACATATGGCATTGATTATGAAGAAACCTTTGCTCCAGTTGCAAAGATGAATACGGTGAGAGTCTTGTTATCCCTTGCTGCCCATTATAATTGGGATATAAATCAATTTGATGTGAAAATGCTTTTCACAATGGTGAGTTAGAAGAAGAAGTCTACATGAAAATCCCGCCTGGTTTTGATTCTGTGGAGGGAGAAAATAAATTTTGTAGATTAAAAAATGCCTTATATAGATTGAAACAGTCACCTTGTGCCTAGTTTGGAAGGTTTACTAAGGTTATGATGACCTTAGGATACAGACAGAGTCAAGGAGATCACACTCTTTTCTTCAAACACTCCCATAATGGGAAGCTTACTGTGCTCCTTGTATATGTTGATGATATTATTATCACAGGAGATGATTTTGTGGAGAAACAGATTCTGCAAACAAGGCTTACCTCTGAGTTTGAAATCAAAGACCTTGGGAAACTGAGATATTTCCTAGGGATAGAAGTAGCTCATTCAAGGAAATGAATTTTTATCAGTCAAAGGAAATATGTTCTTGATCTTCTCAAAGAAGCAGGAAAGCTCGGGTGTAAACCCTCTAATACTCCTATTGAGCAGAATAACAAGATAGGCTATGAAGAGGAGAGTCCTCCAGTTGATAAAGGACAATATCAACGGCTAGTTAGGAGATTGATATATTTGGCTCATACTAGACCAGACCTAGCTTATGCTGTTAGCGTTGTCAGTCAGTTTATGCACGATCCAAAGGAGAAACACATGCAGGCTGTAGAGAGAATTCTTCAGTATCTTAAAGCTACTCTGGGTAAAGGATTGTTGTTCCGACGGGATGGCAATCCATCTTCAGAAATCTACACTGATGTCGATTATGCTGGATCCGTGACTGACCGTCGTTCTACCACTGGTTATTGCATGTTTCTTTGCGGTAACTTGGTGACATGGAGAAGTAAGAAACAAGATGTGGTTGCTAGATCAAGTGCAGAAGTTGAATTTCGAGCTATGGCCCAAGGCATTTGTGAGTTACTGTGGCTTAAAATTTTACTTGATGATCTCAAAATAAAATGTGAGGGACCTATGAAACTACCATGTGATAATAAGTCTGCTATTTGTATAGCTCATAATCCAGTTCAACATGATCGGACTAAACATGTTGAGGTCGACCGTCATTTCATCAAGGAGAAACTTGATAGTGGACTGATTACCACTCCATACATTCCCACTGGGCGTCAATTGGCTGATTTATTGACAAAGGGACTTCCTTCAGAAAGATTTCAAGAACTTACTAGCAAACTGAGAATGATAAATATCTATTCTTCAGCTTGAGGGGGAGTATTGTAAATATTGGGTTTTTTATTATTATTTTTCTGTTGTATTGGGCCAAGCCCATTAGGTCAGAATTAGGATTTTCATTATCTATAAATAGAGACCTCTTTGTACAGATCAAATACAAGTTAATAATATTTCTGATTACCCTTTTCAAGTTATATATTTAAATAATATATATTACTTATAGTACATAGTGTAATTTATAAGAATTTATAAATTTTAAGTTTGTAAATAGAACCATTCTTAAAATCATTAACCTTCTATCATTTAATATTTTTCGGATTTGGATCCTCTAATGTGAAAAATGATCATGTCGTCATATTATTTCATCATAACCACTTATTTGATCATAACCACTTATTTGACTCATACATGCATTTATTGTTAATACCATCGGACTTTGGCTGAGGTACAGGACTTCTTATTGTCTATCATCTTTACCATAAGTTCCGTAGACACAAATACTAACTATAGACATTAATGTTCTTTCCTGGACATTATGGATAATATATATTTAAATAATATATATTACTTATAGTACATAGTATAATTTATAAGAATTTATAAATTTTAAGTTTGTAAATATAACCATTCTTAAAATCATTAACATTCTGTCATTTAATATTTTTCGGATTTGGATCCTCTAATATGAAAAATGATCATGTGATCATATTATTTGATCATAATCATTTGTTGATGATGAGATAAAAAAGAGAAAAAATATGTATTTTAAATAAGTGATCACGATGAAAAAAAATTGATTATATGACCCATTTTTCACGTAAAATGATCCGAATCCAAATTTTTGTAACAATTTGTTTAATACTGAATTTTGTTAGGACAATGTTGAATTGTTTTTAGGACAATGTGCAATAATGGAAGTTTGCAATTAATAGAGAATCCCGAGGAGAAGAGTCAGCAAGAGCAGAACTTGTCTTTGATATTGTTACTTTTAATGTTATTACAGTTGCAACATCCTTTTCCCACGCGTTTCAAAGTGAAGTAGAATCATAAGCAGCTTCTGTCCCTGTCCATGTCCTTGTCTGTGGGGCCCCGATTCCACTTTGGTCTACCCCATTTTATGAAATCCAGCTTTGAATCATTTTCAAGTCCGTGGAGAAGAAAAACTCGAGGGAGGTAGAGAGGCCTGTCACCAATGACGTTATTTTTATATAAAGGGGTGTGCTGTTATTGGCATGTAGAATAGTAGAAAATCAAAGTCTCATGCGTTTTTTCCAACTTTTGAGTGCAAAAGAAAAAGTGCCACCCCTCTCTCTTTTTCCAACTTTTTCTTCCTTCTTTGGATTTGGATATCCATCTAAATCTCTTCTGAGTGAAGTTTTGCTTTAGCTACTTTCTGATGGGGTGTAAGGAATTTGTGTATGGTGAAATTATTTGATTCCATAGTCAACGGTAGTATGGTAAGCAGCATAAGGTTTTTTGTATGTTGTTGTTCAAATGGGGTTTGTTTGGTTGATGAGAAAATCAAAATGGAACAGAAATTTTCTTTTTTTGATTTTTGGGTTGTTTAAGGAGAGTGAAGTGATGGGGTTCTTCATTTCAAGAGAGTTGACTTGTCTTGATCAAATTTTTTAACAAAAGTTTTGTGCTTTGGTTCTGCAGGACGTGTTCTTCTATATGAAATGCTTCGTGGCTTGATTAATAGTTTTGAGCTTTTTCTTCAAAAGCACTTCCTGAGAGTTTGGAAATCGTGAGGACTTGTGGTGATCATTGATTGTGACAGCACGGCTCTACAGATATACTTTCTCATAGTTTTCTGCTGGAGGAGACAAGCTATGGTTGTTTGCTTGCTCCTTAGTACAATAGGGCCACCGATCAAAAGAAGAGCGGGTTTGAGGATTAAACAAGCTGGTAGAGGTTCATACAGAGGAAGCTAGTTAGTTTTGTGTTTGTCTTTTGTGTTTCTTCTTTATTTTGCAAAGTCCTGAAAAAGTAGACAAGATGGAAGCCACTTCTATAACGCAGTTGTTGAAGGGCTTTTGTGATAATACACAATGGGAATATGCTTTTTTTTGGAAGCTTAGCCACCATTTTCCAATGTAAGTTCTTTTGGCCATTTAGTTGCTTCTGTTTTTGTTTGTGTTCATATGCTGCGTTTTGGAAATTGAGTTGAATTCAATGGTTATTAATATGTTAAGGTAATAGTTTTCTTAATTTATAAATGAGTATTAATGATATTCCAAGTAGAATTGACCATCTTAATGATGGCTCATGAAATTGCAATTGAATTCAAAGGTTATTAATATGTTGATTGGATTATTAATTCTGAATTTTTATAAAGCTTCTCTATATCCTAAAAGCTTCATCTTAATGATTGTTGTTATGATATATAACAGGTTCACTTCTGTATATCTGCATTGCAATTCTTTTAGAAAGGGATGAAAATCGATTGGATTATTAGCTGAATTTTGTCTACAAGCTTCTCTATATCCTAAAAGCTTCTTTTAACATATTTCTTGATTTTTATGAGAGACACAATTGAGAACTTCAAGATTAATACCCCTTTGGTCAAATTGGAAATTAACCGTATTAGATTGTTAAAGACTAAGCTGATGAGTGATTCATTGTCCATCTTATCATGAATCCGATTGAGAAGCTATTTCTTCCCATACTTGTGATTGGATTATTACCATAATTGTAATCAAGATTAATATCCCTTTGCAAACTTTTTTTTTTAAATTAACTAAGTATATCATAGATTGTTAAAGACCAAGCTCATATGAGTATAGTTTATTGTCCAGTTTGTAAACAAAAAGTTTGTAAATATAACTTTTCCCTTGTGATTGGATTATTATTTTAGTGTTGCATGAGTTTATGTCATTTGTTTAGAATTAGATATCTAGTGTATAACACAAGCCTCTTTGCTTTAGGACTTTGACCTGGGAAAATGGTTACCAGAAAAGAAATGAGGCTGTTGAAAGTATTTGGGGTGACATCAATTTCAAATCTCCAGATGATGTATATTCCTCAAGCGGCGAAAGCACTGATAATTCGGGAGATTATTCAGCTCGACTACTCATGAATGAAATGTCTCATCTTAAATACTGTTTGGGAGAAGGGTAACAACTTATGCTTTATAGTTTATATAATAAATTTGTTGTTGCAAATTGTATGCTTCTTTAATTTCCTCAAATTATTCTTGTATATTCACATAACGATTGACCTCAAAGAAATATAAAGACCATCTGTTTTTCAATTTGAGATATCCTAAATTGATGCTTCTAGAATGAGGCCAGGACAGTATATGTTTCTAGTGGTTCTGCATGTTACTTTCTTTGTGTGTTGAGTTATATAAAACCATTAATATAGTCTAACCCAAAAGCTTTTGAATTGGTTTTTTACATGGTATCAGAGCCTCGTGTCCCGGGTTCGATCCTCGCCGCCCCCCACTTTCTTTCAAGTGGAATTTCTTTGTTCGCACAGGTAGGTGGGCCTGTGCATTGTCCACCCTTTAAGCCCAATGGGCTCTCGTGTGAGGGGGCGTATTGGGTTATATAAAACCATTAATATAGCCTTACCCAAAAGCTTAAGCTTTTGGGTTGAATTGGTTCTTTACATTGTGCATTAAATGTCATAAAGTAGCACTTATCTAGGCTCTATTTAGAGGAAATCTAGGATGCTAGATTAATGAAAATATTCTTGTGTACCAGTAAAACTTTTATATCATGATCTACAAAGATGGTGCAATCTCAATAATTTTACATGATATCATTTTGTCAGGGTTGTTGGCAAAGTAGCTCTTGCAGAGGATCATTGTTGGGTTTTCTGTGAGGATATGCTCACCAATAAATTTGACATTGATTTAATCCCTGAGGTGAGATTCTATACACATACAATTTCCACATAGAAGTAAAATTAGTTGACCATCCTGCTTTGAAATGTTTAATAACTGCAATCTTTCCCTCCTCCAGTGTCCTGATGAATGGCTTCTTCAATTTGCATCTGGCATCAAGGTAAACAATGTCTTGTCTTTATATATCATATAGTTTGTACTACTGTTGAGATATATAATCCCACATTGGTTGGATAAGCAATGAATGTGGCCTTTATAAGGCCTTGGACACTCCCACCCTTTGAGCTAGCTTTTGGGGTGGTGTATCCCAAGGTTCTATACATGATATCAGAGCCTCACCGTCTCCCACTTTAAAGTGGAATTAAAAACAAAAGCACAAAAGGGCCTGTGCATAATCCACGCTACACTTCAAGCCCAAAGAGCTGTTGTGTGAGGGGGCGTGTTGAGATATATAGTCCCACATTGGTTGGATGAGCAATGAATGTGGCTTTTATAAGGCCTTGGCACTCCCACCCTTTGAGCTAGCTTTTGGGATAGTGTATCCCAAGGTTCTTTACAACTACATGTGTAGATCTGATTTCCATCTCTAAATTTGGGATAAATTATAAAGTATTTTGCATGTGTACTAATCAGTGTGCTAGTGACTAGTCAACTAAACTAAGATTAGGCTTGCCTTACATAATATTTCAGCAAATAAAGAGGGTAATTGAAGTAACTGTAATTTGATAATTTGATTTCTTTTCACAGACTATTGTGCTGGTACCAGTTCTTCCACAAGGGGTTTTGCAATTTGGTTCATTTGAAGCGGTGCGTATATGCTTTATATTTTGATCCTGACTTTGATAGGCTGTTGGGTTTTCAATCTTTGCTTTTATGATTATTCAGATTACATGATACTCTCTTTTTCTGTTAACATTTTAGGTTGCTGAAGACATGAAATTTGTTACCAATATCAAGGAGAAATTCCATTCCATTCATTGTATGGAAGCAAATACTACACCTTTGAACATGGGAACTGATGATCAAGATTGGTCATTCTCAGCACTAACTCATAATCTGATGCATTGCTTGGACGAATCATCTTCTATTGCAAATAGTGTATTGAAAGGTGAGGTTTCAGCTAGCACTGCACTCAATGCAAAGGGATCAACAAGGTTGAACCCAACAATGATATCATTTATTCAGGATGAGTGTAGCATGTCCGGAGAAAATCAGCAAAAATCCCTCAAAAGAGCAAATGAAAATGAGACCAGTTCCTCATCAATTGACATGTCAATTGATCCAAGACATGTTGGTTCAAATCATATGGAAGAAGAGATATGGACCTTGTCTCATTCAGTCAACAATGATGGAGTGTTTGGAGAGATGTCAAATGGATTAGGCTCTTGCATTGGTAAAAATATGACTCAACAACAATTTGGAGGCATTGAAACTGGTCATGATGATACAAATTGGAATGACTTCTTCACTTTTCCCTCAGAGTCTGAATTGCACAAAGCACTTGGATCAGTTGGATTTGAACAAACAGGCAATTCTATGTCACATGCAAACAGTAGCTCAACTTTGATTTTCAATAGAAAAGAGCATGATTATATTAAAGGTATGGAGTTTCACAAAGAAGCTGATCCAGAAAATCTTTTGGATGCTGTTATTAGCAATTTATGCAGTGCCTCGGATGATACTTCAAGTATATCCAATTCTATTAGGTCTCCAATGATAGAGTTTACTGGATTCATTCGACCAAAAGTTAATTTTGAAGAAAGCGCTTCGATTGTGAACGCGAGAAGTGATATTATGCCTGCAGTTATGGTCAAGGGAAGAGATGAAGTTACTAACCATTTTACATCAACATCTTTTGATGGGAATTCAAGCTTATTGTTTGATGAGGAATGGCAGGAAAAAATTGATAGTAATATGCATCCTATTAGGGGACCAAAGCTCTCTAGCACAAGCAAGAAAAGAGCAAGAGTTGGTAATAGCCAAAACTCAAGGCCAAGAGATAGACAAATGATCATGGACAGGATGAAGGAGTTGAGGGAACTTGTCCCAGATGGCGGTAAGGTAAGTTATTATGTTTCAGGACCAAAGCTAATAGTTTGAATTCCTTTGGTACTTTACAAAATGTTTAACTTTGGTCTCTTATGATATTCAGGGTAGCATTGACAACCTATTGGAACGGACCATAAAGCACATGATGTACTTGAGAAAGATAACAAGCCAGGCTGAGAAACTGAAACAATTTTCACATTGTGAGGTAAGGCTCATTGTGTTGTCTGAGAACTTATATCCAAATGTTATCTCCTAGCCTAGGAAACTTGGTTTTGTTGTCACCTAAAACAATATGTTTTGTTTTTAGTTTTTACATAACACACAAAAGCTATACATTTTTTAGCTTTTAACCAAGATTAAGACAAAAGGGGCGAACCGGAGCAGTGATAAAGTTGTTCTTTCATGACCAAAAGGTCATGGGTTTGAATCCAGGAAACAGTCTCTTTGCAATTATGCAAGGGTAAGACTGCGTATAAGGATCACTTCCACCCTACACTCGCTAGTCGGGTTTAACGGGGAGTGATTTTTTTTAACCAAAATTAAGACATTTGGTAATGGGTGATATGTGAATTGATTTTATAAAATCTTCGTTAGAATTGCTTCATTTAAGCTTGACATTTGGCAAGTTGGTTTATAGGTTCCTGAGTGCAAAAAACAGAAAATCAATGGAGGCCATCCCGGAAGGACATGTGCATTTGACTTTGATAATGAACTAGCATTGCCCATAGTCATAGAAGATCTGGAATGTCCAGGGCACATGCTCATAAAGGTATGCTATTTTTTCTCCTTGAACACTTAGTTCTCAAATTTTCTAAAGCAAATAAAAAAAAGGGCCGACCCAGTTCAAATACCCACTTCATGAGTGTCTGGGGAAGGGAATACTCTAGGCAGTCTTTCCCCTGCTTTTTGCAGAGAGACTGATTCGAACCCGCGACCTGACACACCACGGCAAGCAAACTTACCGCTGAGCCAAGCCGGCCCTTCTTTCTAAAGCAAATAGCATAGAAGAATTGCATTTATTGAACTGCTTATTACTTTTGTCACAGATGATATGCAATGAGCATGGACTTTTCTTGGAAATTGCTCAGGTGATCCGAAAGCTTGACCTTACCATCTTGAAAGGGACTTTAGAAAACCATTCAAGCACCAGCTGGGCTTGTTTCATCGTTGAGGTAAAGAAACGTACCTAAGTTTCTTAACTCTTAAGTATGATTACAGCAAAGTACTAAGGTATATTTTCTTTGACATTAATAGGTTCCAAGAGGTTTTCACAGAATGGATGTTTTATGGCATTTACTGCATCTTCCGCAGCTTAGAAGAAACCTTGTCTCGTGTAAAAGCTGACCCTTCCATCCTTATATCAAGAAAATGTAACCTGTCTTCAGTTTCAAACGGCATGTTTTCTATGTATAAGGGTGACAAGTGTCTATTAGTGCGAGTGATTGTATATACACCCTCGTTAGTGTTCTTGCAGCATTTTGGTATTGATGATAAGCAAGTATCTGAAAATATAAGGGGTGTCACTGGCTGTGGAGGGGTGATTAGCTACTAGCTTTGTACTCATTTTTGGTGTAACTTTATAACCTTAGAGAATAGTAAGTGTTTGCCGGAGAAGTAGAGCCACACTGTAGGACATATGACTTTGTGAAAAGCTATATTAATTGTGAGATGATTTTATCTCGTTCAATATTTGATTTTCGATAATGGCCAAGTCTCTTGATCGAGGATTTCGATTCCTTTTATAAACCTGTGTTGGCAAAACGGGCTAATCTGATTCAACCCACGTTCAATTTTAAAAAAATGCGCCGAGATAGGATTGACTCAAAAAATAAATGAATCAGAAAACTCAATCCAGTCAGAGTCGGGTTAGGGTTGACTCGAAAAAATAAAAAATAAAATAGAATTCCATTGATGCTATAACTTCTATATTTTTTTCCTAAATTATTAATTCATTCAATACAAAGACATTATACGAATACATAGAATTTTTTTTTTTTGCATTTGGACTTGGACTTATTGGTAGTTGGCACTACATTCACACTGTCACACATACTATAAAAAAAGTCCTTAATGCACGGTATTAGAATTATTAGCCGCTGCAAGATATTTTTGTTTGGGTCTTTGGAATTTTAGATTTTAACTTTTCACTTTACCTTCATTAATTTTTGTACTTTTATATTAGATAAATAAATAATAACCCGCGAGCCAATCAGTTTGATCCATGGGTTGGCTCAGTTTTTTTCAAACTGAAACAAGTCGGGCTGATTCGAGTTACTAACTCATTTTTTCCTAACCCAACCTGACTCATTTTAACCGAGTTACGAACCAACCCATCGAGTTGACTCCTTTTTGCCAAGCCTACCCGCAGCCACCTTTCAAACAACTAAATAAATAAAAACGGAAAGGGGCGTTACTAGACCCTTTCTAGGCAATTCAGCCACAAAGTTTTTACCAGGGAAGATAAATTTGGGCAAAAGAGTTGGTTGGGGGATTTGTTTAATTATAAGAAATTTGAATAGTTTGCATACAATTTTGAACTTTAGCATCACCACCGTATAAAAAAAATTGGGAAAAAAAAAAGAGAAAAATGAAAATACGCTTGCGATTAATAATATCTAGTAATATTGCTAACTTTAATAAAAGGGTTTGCAACGCAAATAAAAAAAATCGTCATTTCTCATTATTAGTACACAAACTTTTTTTTTTTTGGTAAGCACTGGTACACAAACTTTAATAGGCGAATTAAAATCATGGAAGCTTAAAATATCAGTGCATAAATCAAATTGAAACAAAATAAATACTTCTCTTGACTGTTATTCAAGAGTTCTAATGATATATTTATATCATACCTTTTGAAAAATTATGATCCTGGGACAACTCTAATTGGTCAATAAAAATGGATTTCAATGTATTTTTTCCCCTTAGATTAGATATAGCCAATCTATCATGAAAAGTTAAAAAAAAAAAAGAGGATAAAATCACTTTGTGTTAATTGTTTTCTAATTTTAAATTTTTCTCTTGCACGTGTAAAAAAAGGAATAAATAAATCAATCATTCCAGTAACATAGATTATGCATAAAGCGGTAAATTACAACCATAATTTAACATTGTCACGTCCATTATGGAATTTGTCTATACCAAAAACCGAAAACACTTCTCGCATCTCCTAGTTAGTGCCAAGCTACAATCTAGAAATGAAAAGCTTGGGAAAGGGAAGGCTAGCACAAATCGGTGAAGGAAAGAGAAGGATGAAAAGTACAAACCAAGAAACATGTTGGGTGATTTTGGACATATCTACATTCCACTAATGAAATGTCGACTAGTCAGTAACCTATCAAAACTGTGCGACAACCTTGATGATAATGGACAAATTTAGTCAAACGAGTTTCTCGACCACGAGCAGTGTATGCCACCAACCACAGGCAACATTTCTTGGTCGGCAATCGGCAATAGAAACTTGACAAGGGATATTCCTGTCAATAGAATCTCCCAAACCAAGCTTTGCAGGTAGATAATCATCAGAAATGAACTCTGACACCAATTAAGAAATAATTTGTAACAGTTAATTCAGTAATTGAGAATACCTGGCCATATTTGTTCCATCCCCAAGTAAATAGGTCACCATCATCTTCAATATGAAAAAGTGAACATTTATAGTAAGAACCAGTGAAATATTTAGGATGAGACTAGGTAAACATTTGCAGTTAATGATGCAATTATTAATGAGCAAACTTCAGTTTTCTGAGAATCTATATAACTACTTTTTCTAGTCCACAAATAACAACGGTTTTCCATCAAACAAAAAATTCTGGTCAAGATCTCAAAGAATGCTAGATACTATTTAGGATGAGACTAAGCTGCGTCGTGATGTGCATACACAATCATAATTGAAATGGGCATGAAATTAGCATAGCCAATATAATGATTCTTGACACAAATCTCTCGTAATTCTTTTAATTCGAATAAGCCATAGCGTCATCAATGTACATACGATAAGATTGATTCTAGAAATTCCCCTTCAGCATATCGTAATGGAGACATACCTGTTAGCAAAGCACTATGACGAGCTCCACAAGAAACTATACTAGCATGCTTATTCTCGAAAAGGGAAGCATCCAACTGTCTTGGTGAAGTCTGAATGCGGAGAAATTAATGAGTTGTTACGACGGAAAAATAAGTAGTTTCAGCTAATTTGGAACACAACTGTTGATAATTGCTACATACGCATAATTAGCCTTAAAGTTAACAAGCTAAAAAATGATAAATAAGGAAATTTTTGGGAAAACTTGAAACACATTAGGTTGCCAAGGGAATTCTCAGTATATAATTATCTTTTTATTTATGTTAGAATTCCATCATCTTAACGGTATGCCATGAGAAGGCAATAGGCATAGCACTCATCTGTCTTGACTTATCAAAATATTTGATTATGCCAAGGTTTTCAGGGTGCTAAGCAGCTTGCTTTCATTGATGTCGTTTTATAGCTATGGCCATGGGAGCATAATTTACATAGCGATATTTTTCTTAAATTTTCACGGGGAACAAATTAAGTATATTGACTAGAATAATTAATTATCCATGGGTGATAACTCTTATGATGATCCATATGTTTTAAGATCCTCGTCTTTAATGGATGATAGTTGATCAAGTCATTTGGAAAGGGCTATGAGGCAAGGGTGATACCATGGAAAACTCTGAGATGGTAGAGATGACTATCCTATGGATATTTAAGAATTGGAAGGCTCTCAGGCAAGGTTGTCAAACTCAAGAGTCTATGCAAACTCGGAAGGGTGAACCAAAATCGTAAATCGCAAAATCGTAACACGGATCGTAGAATCGTAGCACGAAAGACAAATTATATTTATAAATATTTATATGCATATAAAGTAATATAATAAGCAAATTTAATTCAACCAACCAGCAAAAATAATGTCATACAATAGTCATAATCACATACTATCTCAAACACATAAAGCCATAGCACAAAAGATCAAAATCCAAAACAAAATATCAAATATGTTTTACTTAAAATCCATATTCAGAGTTATGTTAGTTATATTTAAATTTTTTACTTAAAAGTTACTCCCATGACTCCGGGGCTCCCAAATCCTCCACAGAGCCAGACATGGAGAAATTGGAAGAGAAGAAAGCGGAGAAGCGGAAGGACGACGACGAAGCACGTCGGAGAAGACGGTGGAGCTGGAGTCGCGACGTCGTCTCTCACTAAGCAAGGAGGTGGCGGCTGAAACCAGATATTAGGGTTTTTTGTGTTAAAAAAAAGCCATGGGTTTTTTGGGTTTCGGGTAAAATTTTCGGGTCCATGGGTTTTTCTCCATTTTCTTGAAATCGTTAAACTCGTAAGAGTTTAAGAGTTTGCCAAAAAACACAAAGCTTCTATCGTTTGAGTGCCAAAAGCGAGTTTGCAATGAAGCGGAAACGGTGAGGGAGACCAGAAGCGTAAACTCATTAGAGTTTGCGAGTTTACTCGAGAGTTGACAACCATGCTCTCAGCTCCATGTGGTTTCAAAGCTTATATCAGAACGTACTGATGAAGGCGACCTAGTGAAGGCTGTAGGGGAAAACCTTTCGGTCTTTTCAGAGAAAGGGTGATCCATTTATAGTTGACCCATTGTACATAGTCCAACCATTGATTCAAGAAACTTGTAGTCAATTAGAATTGTGACCTAATAAGTATGGCCCAATTGTTAAAAGAGACAATAATTTGAAATATAACAAATTACAATCGAATCCAAGTACCATTAAAGCAGCAGATGTGATTGTGATTTGTTTGGGAAGAAAAGGAAAGCAACATATTTGACGTAATTTGAGATTAAAGATTTGTGATGTATTTTGAATTATTTTTTTGTAATTTTTTATTTATTTTTAGATATTAATTACTATTATATTTATTTTAGGAAGTTTTATTATTTTTAGAATTTTAGATTTAGAATTTTGAATATATTTGTAATTAGTATATAAAAGGGTGCTTATGACCCTTATTCTAGGAGTTGAATATTTTGTTATTTTGATAATTATGATTGAGAACCGGAGGATTACTCTTTTGTGAAATCTCAACTTTCTATTTAGCCACTTTTCTATGCGCTTTCGGCATCATTTGGTATCAAAGCACTAGGTTCAATGAGAAAATCCTATTCAGAGAAAGATTAACAATGCATGAAAAAATATTTTTATATATCAAATATAAAAATAATTTATTTTTTCTCATTATTTCTCCCTTATGACATAAAGTTCAAGAGAGATTTCAAATCCTATTCAGAGACTGAGATTGTATGCACTCTCTGAAGCAAACACCTGATCTTGACTATATCAAAGAAAGACTAAAGCCTCTTTGTGCTGACAATCATGAAGGATTTTCTCATCCTAATCCTTTATGGAAAAATGAAGAGTTTTTCATCCAACTTCTCTTTAAGCTGAATGAAGATATCTATCCTATAAAGGCGATTCATCTAGGAATGTCTCCTTCATATCTTCACCTTGCTAGAAAGAATGCTAAGAATTTCTAAGACAAGGTTTGGTTGAATCAACTAAATCTCAATGGGCATATCAAGCTTTCTAAATAAAAAAAAAGATAAAAAAAACTTCGAGGCAAAAAAAGGTTAGTAATTGATTACAAATCACTCATTCATTTCCCGCAAGATAATAAATTGCCTATCCCAAAAGCCTCAACACTTCCAGTATTTCTTCTGATCAACTTCTTCAACGAGAACAGCACCCCAAAAATGATCACTAGCATCAGTTAGAAGGATTCTTTTACCTGCTCTTGGGATCTTCAAAGCAGGAGGATTTTGAGCGATCTTCTTGAGCTCTTAAACTGCATTGGTCTGATCAGGACTCAAGCAGGAGGATTCTTCAGCAACTTGGAAAATTAAGGGGTATGCTTGGCTGCACGAGGAATGAAATCTCTTATGTAATTGAGAATTTCGAGGAATTGTTGAATTTGCTTGACTGTATGATTATCATCAGGGAACTTCAGAAGTTCTTCAGCAATGTTTGGCTAAGATTGATACATTCCTTGAGAGAAACGCATGCCTAGAAAATCAATTTCTGATTGAGAATAGCAAATCTTCATATCAGCTAGCATAATTCCATGCTTTTGAACTATTTCAGCAAATTGATCAAGCAACTTTTTATGAGACTCCATATCTTTTGAGAATAACAAAATGTCATCAATGTAGATGAGTATACTCTATAAGATAGGATCAAAAATTCTGGTCATCGTCTTTTGGAATAGTGAAGGAGCAACTTTGAGACCAAATGAAAGTACCTTCCATTGATATTGTGCATTTGGAATACAGAATGCAATTTTGTATCGATCAGCAAGATCAATTCCAAATTGCCAAAATCCAGATTTGAGATCGAACTTGGAAAGATCAGGACTAGAAGTGCTGGCTTTTGGAATATGAAACTTATCATCTTGCAGGAATTGGTTGAGTATCTTGTAATCAATTACCAATCTCTTTTTTCCTCGAAGTTTTCCTGATCTTTTCTCTACATAGGAAGCTTGACATGTCAATTGAGATTTAGTTGGTTCAATTAAACCTTGTCTCAAGAGTTCTTAGCATTCTTTTCCAGCAAGGTCGAGATATGAAGGAGTCATTCCTAAATGATTCGTCATCTTCGTAGGATTGATATCTTCATTCGGCTTAAAGGAAAGCTCGATGAAAACTTTTCATTTTTCCATAAAGGATTAGGATGAGAAAATCTTTCATAATTGTCATCTTTGATGCACAAACACGCTCTTTGGAAGAAAAAAAAGCGTGTCGGACATCAACACATTCCGACACACGTCCAATATGAAGTCAACATTTTTTGACACCCAGTCAACGTTTCCTGACAGTTTTTTTTTTATAAATATCCAAATTTTTTTATTTTATCTTTTTAACTAAACATGAAAAAATAATTTATATATCAAATATTTTCTGTTATGAAATATGACCTGAAAAATTAACAAGGCATGAAAAAATATTTTTTCATTATATTTATGTTATGAAAATTGAATATTTGATTGATTATATGACTCATTATGAACTGCTATATGTATTAAATGTAAATTATATTATATATATTAAAAATATTATTTAATATTAAAATGTGTCCTATCGTATCGAAACCTAACATTTTTTAAAATTAATATGTTGGTGTGTCATGTCGTGTCTCATGTCAGTGTCGGTGCAACATAAATTATTAGTATAAAGAGGCTTGAGTCTTTCTTTAATATAGTCAAGATGAGGTGATGCTTTAGAGAGTACATACAATCTCATTATCTCTGAATAAGATTTGAAATCTCTCTTGAACTTTATATTATAAAGGAGAATCTGGAGTTAGCAGCAGAATAGACATCCATGGCAATGAGAATATCTTTGTTTTACAATTTAGTTCCAATGATCCTGGTCCAAACAATGCATTCAAGGAACTTTTTTTTATCTCAATAGGATGTTTGGTGATCAGTTCAATTTTGAAAATCTTTTCATCAGCTGCAACAAAATAAACTGCTTCTTTTTTTTTCATGCTTCTGGTGGTAGAATCTTTGAATCTTTCCATCATAGATTTTTGGTTATTAAGTTGAGTACTTCTACTGTTTAAAGAATCATGCTATTATTTGTTTTACCTTCTTCTTGTTCACTTCGTTTCTTATGTCCTCACTGCGGTCATGTGATTCACCCCATTATATGTTTTCACCAAATATAGGTTGTTTGGGACTTTGTCCATCCCAACTGATATTTTGGTATTCCTCCAATTTGTCTTGGCGGCTACTGTGTTCTTGATTCCAAAGTCTGCACCTACTGGATTGTGGGTGGGTTTTATGCAATTGTTTGTGATAATTTAAGATTATATAGATTACCGAATGGCCTTTAGGAGTATTGAGAATTCGGTTGTGTTCTGGAATATTGTTAGGTGTCGTAAATATGAAAAATATTAAATTTCAAAAAGAGATTCTGCTAGATTTTCAAAAGAAAATATATTTGAACATATATGTGCGTACACTAACTATTCATTTTTTGTATTTTATGTTTTATGAAAATTTTGTTCTTTCGGAACTCTTGATCGTGATAGGCTCGATAGACTAAAAAAGGATTTTGCATTTTGCCTGTGCATGCCAGTCACGTCGCTTGTGGTGTGTGACATAAACAGAACTATTTTTTATGATTTCACTTTCCATAAGTAATTTACAAAATGATGCATGTTCATAAAATAATGTCAAGTGCCGCAACCTTAAATAAGTAAATACTAACTACTGTTAGATAACATCATGAATTAACGTAAAATGGGTGCTATCTAACACAATTCTATGTCTAAAATTTGAAAAAAAAACTGTTTGATTGACAAATTAGCAAGGTAACATACCTCAGGCTGGTCACTACCGGTACCCAGTTGTCCAAACTGATTCCCACCAAATGCATAAATGTGACCATCGACAGTAACACACAACGTGTGCCACAGTCCCGCAGCAATTTTATCCACTCTAGTTCCAAGTAAAGAAGGAACTAGAATTGGTCTCAGCTGATCAACATTATTCCCTTGTCCACACTGGAGGCAATTTACATGCAATAAAGGTAAAGAAATAGACCACTTAAACGCTTGATAAGTATACACTTCATTAAATGAGATAAACTTAGCAATTTTTATTGTCATGAAGTAAGTTTATTCCATTCAAAACCAAAAAGGAACATGTGATCTCAGGAGAAGGCAAGCTACTTCTCAAACTCAAGATCGTATTTAGTTTGTACATCATGACGCTTTAGATATGAAGCATCGACACAACAAGAAATAGGTTCGGTGACTCAGGTCCAAGTTTGACAGGTATTGGGCACTGCAACACAAATTGGATATGGTGACAGTAACACCAATTTGAAACTCCAACTCATTTGATCAGTCCCTTAATTTTTGCAGCTTACCAAAAAACTTTCCAAACAAATTTTTATATATTAAAGATTTTGGTGTGTCCATGTATTATCGTTAGTTTGTGTAGTAAGTTTTTCTTGCTTAACCTCCTTTTGTTTATTATAGTAATCTTAACATCTAATCAATAACTAAAACATTTTTATATATTAATGGCATATTTGATTTGTCACAATCGCTCTATCATCCTATGCACTTTCATTTTTTTTTTCTATTAAATATTAAAAAAAACTGCACATATTTGATCTAACCACCTATGTTTTGGCCATGACACTTCTTTGTTGTTAGTGCGTTCCATACTACAAGAAACACTTCTGCTTTCTTTCTTTCTTGTTAAGAACTCATAATAAAAAACCACTCCCCTTTAAACCCGATTAGCGAGTGTGGAATAGAGGAAATCCTTGTATGCAGCCTTACCCTTGCAAAGAGGCTGTTTCCTGGATTCGAACCCATGACCTTTCAGCCATGAAGGAACAATTTTACCACTGCTCCGGTTCGCCTCCTTTTAAGAACTCTAATAATATTTAGAAAAAAAATAATAATTTCATACTACTTTTGCCACAACTATTTCCTCCATTCCCCGGCCAAAGAACCCATCATAATACAAGCTTAGGAGATTTCAGCATGTGCAAGTTCTAAAATGTCCGTAGCAATAAAAGTAAAATACCTCTCTTCTTTATTATTTCGGTTTAAGATCCCCAATATTTGGAAACCACTTTGAGCCCCAACTAATCCGAATTAAGCCGAGTCCTATTAAGGGGGGTAAGGCGCTTTTCTCCATTCACAAAACTTCAACCTGTGACCTTACTTAAGAGTAACAAAGCTTCTTGCTACTCACAGACCAAGAGATGTTGGTGTTAACCCTTTACAAAGGATTCTTCCATTAATGAGCCAAATGATAAATTACAATAAGTGAATTGAATTCACATCTCAATCCAAAACCTTAAAATTATAGATCTATGGATCTTTTGCACTTATATAATCCTCACTTGGTTCAATCCTAACCAATGTGGGACTTATTTCACCACTACTCACACTTGATTATTTCCAATATTCTCCCCTCAAGTGTGAAGACCAACATCATGCACGAAAGTCTTTTCTCTTTAAGTATTGGAGTCATACTAGACCGTTGGCTCTAATACCATTGTTTACAATGGTATTGGGGAAGCCCAAAACTCTTTACAAAGTATTCTGCCACCAATGGGCCAAATGATAAACCACAATAAATGAGCTGACAGCTCATCTCAACCCAAAACCTTAAAAGTTGTAGGTCTATGAATCTTTTGCACTTATATGATCCTCACTCGGTTCAATTCTAACTAATGTCAGACTAACTTTATCACTACTCACAATTGATTATTTCCAACAGTTGGTAAATGCCTAGGAAAATATTAACAAAATTTCAACAGCAGCAGATACTAACCTGGCCATATAGACCCCAGCCAAAAGTAAGAAGTGCTCCAGCATCTGCAAAAGCAATTTTGGGAAAAATGTTACAAATTAAGATGGTGCTTATTAATCATTTACTAAAACCTGCATTTCTTATTTACCTCAAAAAAAAAAAAACTTTCGTTTCTTTCAACTACATAAAATGAATATTAGCACTAGGTAACTGATATATACGATTCTCAAACTGAATATAGCCTTTGTAGCATTAGGATATTAATATTTTGTTATGTAGCTTATATAACTTTTAAACATTCAGAGATGCTTTTGGAAGCTGCATGAGAGCAGTGAAAGTGAAATGCTGACCTGTTATCACAGCACTATGCCGACCTCCACAAGCAATTCCCATGACATAACTTCCAAGAACATTTGAACCTTGAGCTGCAGCACTGCTTCCTTGATGAAAAGCTGATGACCTATCCTTCCCAGATGCGGATTCAATACAAGATATAAGATGAGGGGATGATACCATCTTTACTCGAGAACCCAAACCTAGCTGTCCTTCACCTCCATAGCCCCAACCCCAGACCTGTCCCACATCTGCAAACTTTGGTAAAAGTATGATGCGTCAGGAGTCTTGCTTTACATCAAAAACCTTCCATATCTTCGTACTTCATAGAACCTACAAAACTATATAATGTAACCACAAGGAAGAGCCAGCTACACCTAGAATATCATAATTATTAGTACAGATAGACACACATTGAATTACCTGACAGTGCCAAGGTATGCCGCCCACCTGCTGCTACAGAGGTAATTTTCACCTCATGACCAAGGGTAACAGGAGAAGGGGACACAGTGAAGAATTCATCTCCAGATACTTGACTATCAGATTCCTGTCTGGCAAATGAAATCTTCCTTTTCTTCACAACTTCCTCTCCAACTTTTTTGTTGTCAGGGTGAGAATCCGACCCACTACTTGTGTTTGAGCTTTGCGGGCTTCCTGTTTAATGTCTGAAATTCAATTAGCTCACTGAAATTAAATCAGAGAACTCTCTCCTTTTTGTTAAATTACTTTTGTTGTATGCACAAGCAATGATCAGCACCTTGTTCAGCTACTGATGTACTTTGTTTCCCAGCAACATCCTTTTGGAGGCTTCCCACTGTGATGAAATCATTAATAACTTTTCCAGAAGGAACGCATTCTTTCCAGCCCCATGCATATACTTCACCTTGTTCTGCACATGAAGCATTAAATTACACCATCTGTCTTGGCCAGTTAATAGAAGGGTAACCTAAAAAAATGTAATCCTTTAGATCCTAGGTCTTATACTCAGAATTACAGTTTGATACTTGCTTACCACATTACCACATCTCACTATGGGATATGCCAGAGTTATAAAACTATCCTGAACCCTTTCTTTAACATAATTAACCCTTACCGTAAGCCTTACTTCGACATGTAAAAATATAAGCAAATAAGAATTGCAACAAGTCATATGATTTGTGGAGCTTGAGCAAGTGCTGCCAATATGGGCCATCACGGCCCATATAGCTCTATCCAACCAAGGCCCTAGTCAATAACAGGCCAAGGCTAAACAGCTAAACTGCTATATCGGCCATTGATGTATTACCGACCAAACCTTTCTCAATCTTGCATGGGCTAGGGTCATCCAACTAAAAAAGTTATAAAAAATGAAAGACAATATACACTAAATGTCTAACTCTACTACAAAACAGTATTATAAAACCTGGCTCCATTATCAATACCGGTACTGAGTCAATGGGTCACTAGTTGAACCAACAAGTCAGTGATTGAACCAGACATATATGTTTTATGTAAATTAGGAATTTAATGAGTTAAATATGATTTTAGGAAAATATTCCATAAGTGATGTAGGATAATTATGGAAAAATTATAATAATTAATATAAAGTCGTTTTTCAAAAGAAAAGTGCAAATACCAGGTACTTCGCGATAAGAATGCATACCTGTAAAGTGTCTCGAAAAATTAAAATTCTTAGAAAAATGTCTAGGTTAAGAATTAAAGTTTGGTAGAAAAATAATTAGTAGAACTATTAGAACTAATACGGTTAGTTTAGGAGAGTGCATCTATAAATAGAAAAGGGCACTAGACCCTAGGTCATTTTGATAACTCCCACGTAGGTGCTCTTCTATGTTTCATGGCTGCCATGAACCACACTACCTAGCTCCCACCACTTCTCTTCAAGAAATCCCTCATGACTTCATCTTTTCTTGGATTTCTTCCACCAAAACCCGCTAAACACTCAAAAAAGCTTACATCTTTCTAGAGAAAGAACTGTTCTTGGTGAGTTTTTGAATCTGTTTTGGAAGGCTTTGGGGCTGCCTCCTTGGTTTGAGATTGTTAGTGCCATTTCCATACTTATTTGTATACCAAGGAGCCATCTTTGTGAAGAAAGCCATCACCTTGTAAGCCAAATTTTCGTGTACCATTAAGGCAGTGGCTAGGAGTATCTTCAGATCCCTCAAAGTTCCCTCTTTTCTTTGTTCTTAAGAGCCCCAAGGTAACCCCTCACCCTTTCCCTTGCATTTTTATGAAAATGGTTTGTTTTGAATATTGAAAAAGGGAAACTTTAATAGTTTGTGTTGAGGTTTGTTAATCAAAGTATAATAATAAGGAATGAACTGCTGTTTGTGGAAAAATCGAACTTAGAATCATTGGAAAGCCTTTAGAACCAAGTTTATGCAACAAACACGCAAGTTTCTGCATTTTGTCCGCGAAGTATTCTAATACTTTTCGCGGAGTATGCGAATACTTTACGTGGTAATCAAATACTTTTGGTAAAGTATTCGAATACTTTTATGGGAGAGGAAGTATTCAAATACCGCTCGAAAAGTAATCGATTACTTTTCCAGAAAAGGGCAATATTCGAATACTCTTGTGTAGTAATCGAATACTCTTTGCAGTATGAGCCTAAAAATTGATTTTAACAACTTAAGAGGCCTTAATTATTATGTAGGATCTTAATAAACCAGTGTTTGCCCGTACTTAGTGTGTCCAAGTTATAAATGAAATAACTCATGCTTAAGGCTTTGAAAAAAGTCTGCAGTAATCGAAAACGAAAAAGAAAACACATTCCTTTTGATTTGAAATTATAGAGCAGGAGTATTGATGATGTTTATGTTATAAACAGAACTTGATCCTGATGTTTTGTGACTTGTGGACTGCTGTTTGGATTTTGAGTTTGAGTACACTACTTGACAGGTAAGCTTTCGTGTTCTCAGGGTTAATCCCCATTTATTCCACCATACTCCAAGAGGGGAATAGTAGTTTGATGTGATATATGTGTTTATCTGTTATCTGAGATGATGAAATGACGCACTCTTATATATGTATGTTAAGTGGTATATTACACACAAGATGGTAATACTTGAGTGTAGTGTGGAGCTGCACAAGTGGTATTCCCTGGGTGTGGGTATAGAGTAGGTGCCCTATGCTTTATGCGTGTAGCAGACATGCGTAAATAATGTGTTCTTTGGCCAATAGACTTGTTAGCACACATGCATGATATATATATATATATATATATATATATATATATATATATATATATATATATATCGGTTCTTGCATCATGTGATTATATTATTACTATTAAACTGTTATTTTGAGCTGTAATACCAAAGTGAGCTTAGGGCAGAAGAACTCTTCGAGAACCCTTGCTTACTGAGATTTCTATTAGAGATTTCACCCCTTCTGGGGTACATTTTCAGGTGCAGATATCCATGAGATGGATACTTTCCAAGGAAAGAGGCTAGAGTAGAGCTTATTTGAAATGTATGTTTTATTCAGATTATTATGGATGTGATTATTATACTGAGACATGATTATTATGACTTTATGTTTTATTTCTTCTAGGGAACAATATCCCCTTCTCTATTTCTGTAGTACTTGTGACTGGTATATTTGTGTAAAGAACTAATTCAACCCAAAAGCTTAAGTTGTTGGGTGAGGCTACATTAATGGTTGTTTTATATATCTTAACACGCCCCCTAACACGAGAGCCCACTGGGCTTGAAGGGTGGACAATGCACAGGCCCACCTACCTGTGCGAATAAAGAAATTCCACTTGAAAGAAAGTGGGAGGCGGCGAAGATCGAACCCTAAGCTGTTGGGTGAGGCTACATTAATGGTTTTATATATCTCAACAATTTGCAAATGTGTTCTCCACGGTTAAATTTACATACAGTGGCGGACCCAGCAAATTATATGATGGGGGGCGAAAGTTTATATTACTATTATGAAAAGTTAATGCTAATTTTGGTTGGATGATCACGCTAACAATACAAAAATACCTATTAAGAAGAACATAATAAAATTACAGAATTTTTTGCCAATTTTTTGGTTGGAATGTCAATTTTTTGTTTCCGGTGATAGTGAATGCACCCTTTATTTCAATGAGAAACTAGCTTTAAGACCCTATATTTTGTTTGTAAGATCAGTTTTTTATTGTTTACATTCATGTCTTCTGGTGTTATAATTGCACTTTCTTTGATTTATTTAGAATCTTATTTTCTCCCTTAGCTGTTATCTAGTAGAAGACATAGTAAATTAATTGATGTGTTATTTATTTTTAGCATTTGGTCCCAACTAATAATTGATAATTATTAATGACCATTTTTCTTTGCCAACAAAGTCAGCTTGACAATCTATATAAATTTTTAATAATTATAAAAAGAAAATTAGATAATCAATCAATATAAAATCAAATTCTAGACAAATTTGATTAGGTAGAGTGAATATGCATTATTAACGGAACTCTTCTTTGTATACAACAGAAAAGCCAACTTTCCACATTGATTGGGGAGGGTAGCAGACCAAGAACAAAACCTGTCATATATGCTGGCAGGTTGAATCTGATAAATAATAGTTATCTCTAATTGGGTGCAATGAATGGGTACTTTTCTTATGAATAGCATCGTTTCTTTTACTCTTTAAAAGCACTTTCAAAATTTTGCTTTTTTAAACCATGTTGCATATCATATAGTACAACATATTTTATTATTTTAGAGGGGGCGGGGGCCTACCCTAGCCCCCTATGTAGGTCCGCCCATGAGAACCATACAAGCTGCTATGGGGCAACTTGTGCACACAGCACACACAAACACAATTTTCGCATTCAGAATAGACTTTTTAAATTCAAAATTCAAAATGGTAACACAATAAGAGTAATGTAGAAACATTCAATGAAGCATTGAACTTATCACCCATATTCCAAATACATCCTTTGAGATCTAGCATTCCATATAAGCTACACGATCCGTTAAAATTGTGTTTCTATAAGATACGTCTACTTCTGTAATTTTCATACATAAATTTCAATTATATTTGATTTCAGATCTCAAAAGTTAAAAATACTCTTTCTACAGTTTTAGTTAAAGATAAGGGTAAAAGAAATTAGAAAGTTAGAAAGTATGTTTGATTGCATTTTTTTTTTTTCTTAAAATTATTTTATAGAATAGTTAATCAAATAAGTATTTTATGTTTTCCAAATTTGATTCTAAGAGTTAAAAAGTAATTATAATTTTTAGAATTATTTTTACAAAACACGCATTATCAAACTAGTTTTTTGATTATTTGTTTTGAAAATAAAAAAACTGTTTTGAAAAACCATAATTCAAACAGGCCCAGATCTTTCTTTTTGGTTTTTCTTAACAGCTTCAATATTTTAAGGGTTTGGTATTTATCATTTTAAATGACATAAATTATGTTATTTTAGGAGAGAGATAGAAACAAAAAATAGAAATCACCAGAGAGAGAGAGAATGAGTATTTTTTTTAATTTATAATTTAAATAAAAAAATTTATTTTGTGTCTATCTCTTTTCTTAAGATGACATAACTTTATGTCATTTAAAATCACAAACACTTTTCCCATGTTTTAAACATTTAAATAAGCCTTTAATATTTCTAAAATGAATGTAAATAAATTATCTACATTCGCTCCCAAAACGACGTCGTTTTGTGTTGAAAAATTAAAAAATTATAATGAAAAATACTATTATAAACCTGAAATAAATTATAATTACAAAAATACCTTAATTTGCGGCTCAAAACGACGTCGTTTTGGACTCATTGTATATAAATTATCTACGTTAACTTTAGAAAAAGCGAACCCTATGAATAATCGCTCTCACCATTAAATGAATTCTGCTCGTCTAAGTTCTAACATAAAGAGTCAACTACAATAAGCCAAATCATCGAAGTCCAGATCAGTGCCATCGCTCTTACCGTTTTGATCGAACGGTAATGAAAGTCTCTTACAATAATACACACAAAAAATTCGTGAGGCCAGAAAAGTTTACACATCTCCTTCACATAGACAATCTTTTCTCCTAAATTTATTAAAATAAATCCAAGTAAATTAAAACTACATAATATTTTCCTTCTCTTTTTCTAATTTAATTCCACAAAAGGCTCATACTTATAAGTGTTCCACTAAACTGCTTCGAAAACAAAATCTCCAAAAAACCAGGAAGCATCCTCAGATTATATTTACCAGTGGAAAACACGAAACCCATTCAAATAGCATTACGAAACAAGGAAATCAAAAAGTTTCATCATTTATACACAAAACACAATCACTAAATTAAGAACCGATTAGAAGCATTACCAGTGACCGAGGCACAGTGAGCCCAACCAGCAGCAACCTTCACCACTGAAGCCTCAGTAGGAAGCTGAATTGGCCCTGGAATCTCCTTCAAAAATGTATGCATCCAGAACAAGTTGCAAAATCAATTCTAACAGCAAATTCACAGCAAAACCAAGCCCTATATTAGAAGACTAACTGCTTTACCCCATGCTTCCCAGACATTAAGTAGCTCTGGCTTTCATCATCCGCGGAACCCCACGTTATAAGCTTCCCATTCTCTGCAAAAATCACACAACAAACACAAATCAGCACAGAAATGGACCAAAAATCACAAAAACAAAAACCAGTTCTTCAGATTTTAACGAAAGAATTGGCAAAGAAAAGAAACAGCTCAGTGATCTATTTCTCAAGAGTTTAGATCTAGAATTTACTAGAAATGGATTAAATTCTCGATCTGAATTTAGTCAACATAGAGTCAAAGGATCGAGAAATCAACCTGAGATGGCCATGGCGAATCCACAACCACCGCCGCACACGTCCTTCCACGAGTCTCCAGCTAGGGAAGGATCGGAGAGATGCACCGGCGCCGGAGACAGTATCGGATCTTTCTCCGGCGAGGCACCGGGAAGGTAACCCCACATGTACACCATTTTTTCCGTGCAGTCATCCTCCACCACCTTCGCATCTTCCACGGCGTCGTTTCCGTTCATGGCGAAAAAACTCCGATCTAACAAACGACGACTCGAAGCTCGAAAACGCAGACAGAATTCCCGTGTATCTAAACGACGACGCGCTGGTTTTTTCTGTTGAAGCGAAAGAGCTAAAAACTAGTGGTTCAACGGAGAAGGTTGAAGGAGCGTATCAATTACAGGGTTATCGCGGTGCCACGTCGGATGAATACGTGGAGATTAGTACACGTGGCACGATCAGGACCGCACCTGCTGATTACTTATTTGAAGGACTAGTATGGTGTGGAACTTTCTGGAAAACGTGGGGGGACCTTTGCCTCGCGTTCGAGGTGCTTCGTTTTGAGGGACACGTGTCTGGTTGTACTTAAGCATATGCATTGAAATTATTAAAATAATCATATTTTATGCAATAATTAGCGTTGAGAAATATAGTTAATTAATGCTTAATGGGCTTAATGATCTCCTCGATTGATGCAGTTAGGAATGTTCCAGAAGTAATTTAAATTTTGAAAAAAGAAAAACTAAAAATAGAAAGAGAAGTTTGAGATTAATCGGAACCTAACCTAATCACGGACAAAGAAAAGCCACGTCCATATGGTGGCATCAGGCACATGCCAAATCCTTTTTTTCTATATTTAATTAACCCTCGGTGCTTAAGTGCACGTGGATCCTTTCTTTTTTGGCTTTTTTTTTTATAAGTAAAAGCTAGGTTAAATTGATATTTTAAAAAAAAATTATAGTAAAAAGAATTTTTTTAATAATAAAAAAAATCAAAAGTCAAAAATTAAATTTTAAAGTCAAGAATTTTTTTTTTTTAACTCTTATCAATTTTCTTTGAAATGAGATATAATCTTTTAAATTAAATTTTATTTTGTATCATTAAATAGCTTTTAGATTAGTTTTAAACTTTTTTTTTAATTTTACTTTAAAAGTAATTTTTAATTAAATAAGATGATCCAAATATACTCTAATGGGGACGTTTGGTACAGGAGATATTTTTTAACCAGGTAAATTCAATTACCATTAATATGGTAGAAAAGTGAGTTTGATAGAAAAGTTATAAAAAAAAAGTTATTTGGTTGATCAAAATTTTACCAAAAAAATTGGGTTAAATTTTGTGAGTCTTTGTTTGGTTAAAGGTGAAATAATAATGGGTAAATGTGTTGAAATATCGAAATTAACATTTAATTTAATTTGATATTTCAGAGATTTAGTTATTGTTTGGTTCTCTTATTGATGATTCATTGAGCACAGGATGCATACTTTTGCATCTCCCATATCCTTAAATTAGTCCATTGCTGGGGACAACAATGAGTATATCTAGGAATGATTTGTTAAGAGTCAATTATACCATGTCTTTAGGGTCTAAAGTATACTAAATGTTGATGAATATGGTTAAAGACGTGGTGTATATTGTAAAGGGAAATATTACTCTCATTTTACATGAGGTAATTATCTCATGTTACCTCACATCAAAAATCTCACTCACTTTTTTTCTTTTTTCTTTTTTATCCTTTAACGGTGGGTCCCACATAACTCTTCTCTATAACATGAGAGAGCTACTCTCATGTAAAATGAAAGTAACATTCCCCTATTATAAAATGCAAAATACTTTGAAGTTTCTCATGTTTGATATGATAATAACTTAAAAATATATTGGTTTCAGGTTTAAATTGCTATTATGAAGCATTTGAGCGATGATTAAGGTAGAAGGACTTAAAACGATAAATGAGGAGCACCCATTTGGTAAAAATCTTCTTAAGACTATATTTTGGTCAATTTTTAGTATCCAAGATGATGGATTTCGATCTTGTGTTATCATAGAGTTGTAGATCTCTCTTTTATCTTTCCAACAAGACAAAGATCACTTCAATCAGACGAGTATAGCTCAAGTTATGCCCAAATACGAAACCATATTTTTGCTGTCGAATTTGCTACCGAAATTTGCTTGCTTTAGCTAGCAACTTAGCGAGTAGTGTTGTTTTGAAGGCTTATGGATCTTCTATTATAAAATGCATACTTTAGGGCTTTTCTAACGACTTTGGCATGATTCTTCGACGACTTTGGAGGCAGAACAACAGATCTGGGAGAGGAGAAGGCGGAGGAACAACCAAGGCTTCGCCGTGGAGACCGGTTACTTCATTATTTTATACTTTTCTTTAGTTTCTTATTTGTTTTATTAGCTTCTCTAACTATGTCAGACTAGGTTTCTTTGTAGTTATGGTTAGATAGAACCTTTTGATTCTTGATGATATTTACACTTTTCTTGTAATTTGTTGATATTCAATCTTCATGTTATGCAATTAATCTATTTTTCATTTCTATTTTTGTTTATGAATTGATCACTCATAGATGAACGCATGAATCTTGCATGACAATAAGAATATTGGTGTACGATTCCTATTGGTTAATTGCTGGGATTGATGAAATCTATGACTTCTTTTCTTTTGTTCATCATTCTTAATGCTTGCCCTAAGCTGGATCATAAGGGATTAAGATTCTTAATAGGTCAAAGAATTGAAATATCAAGGGATTGAATTTTAATTAATTAGTGATGATCTATCAATAACATGGGTTTGAATATTGATTGAGGGAGTAGATTTATTAGGATGAAATTGGGAAAATCGAATCCCTAACTACGCTTTTGCATTATTATTATTTTATTTCTTTTTCTAGTTCTTATTCTTGTTCTTTTTCTTAGTAGTCTTAATTACTATTTTTATCTTCCAATCATATTCATAAAAACTCTAAAGTTGATCCAACTTTGGTTGCGTAGCGAACTTAATGCTTCATACATCAATTCTCGTGGAAACGATGACTTTACTTATCACTTTATTACTTGTACCACTGGTATCAGTGGCGGACTCAGGAATTTTTCCTGTGGGGGCTAAAAATTAAACATTTGTTTCTCTCTTCAAACATAATATATGGGAGGCCAAAATACAAAAAACTAAATATTTGTACCTGTTTGGATTCTCTCTTTTTTAAACTAGAAGCTACTTATAAACATAAGCTAGGCCAAACAGGTTTTGGGAAAAATTCTTATAATGAAAAGCTTCTTTTTTAAGCTTTTTTCTTGAATTGTGTACTTTTTAAAAAAAAGAAGAGTTAGAAAGATAGATAGAGAGATGATTTTCTTGAAATATATGCTTTTAAGCTAATTTTTTTATGTTATAACCAAGCAACTTTTAACTTTTTATTAGCTTTAGCTTATAAGTAGTTTTTAGTTAAAAATAAGAGGATCCAAACATGCTCTTAGTGTAATTTGTAAAAATAATTTGTAAACAGATCTTTCCCCATAATTTAATATTAATTCCATATACTAATTGTTACCACCAGGTCTGCGCCAACAAACAAGCGCCACGTAGCTAAAAGAATTTGAACTAAAAGAAACCATGTAGTTCTATCGGTGGTCACTGATACTCCCAACACTGTGATGTAATCTTAAATAAATCTATTTTTATTAAAGCAAAAAAGGACAAGAAAGCATTAAATCTTGGATTTGATAATCGTGAATTTTTTTTCTCTATCTCTGAACTCTCTCTAAAACCCCCAAACTAAACCTTGAGCTTACTTTTCACTTGGACAAGATCTAATCATGGTACTGCAATCTTACTCATTTTTATTTTTATTTTTGTTTATTTCGTTAACTTTACGGGAGAGAGAAAAAATGCATCAGAGTTAGAAGGGTTTCAATAAATATAGGACCTGAGAATATAAAAAAGCTCTATAAACTCTGCGGTGGGAAAAAATTACTTCATGTTAATGAGAGGAAAAATGAAAATTTCTTGCATTATACTTATGTTAAAAAAAATTCTTCAAATTTTAGGGGGCGGCCGCCCACCCTAGCACCCCTTAGTTCGCCCTGACTCGTATACTTGCCATGATTGCTCCTTTGATAGAGACCAACTGATACAATATTTGCCATGATTGCTCCTTTGATAGAGACCAACTGATACAATATGAAATTATTAAGAGATGTGGAAATTTAAAGGATGCACAACATGGAGAGTTCTATTCAAAATTATTATGGAAGAGTTATTTGAAAAATAATATTTCTAGCAATCCTTGTATGTGCCAGGAAAAGAAATTTTTAAATAACTTGAGTAATCAAAAATTGCTGAAAATCAACAGTACTATATTGATATTTTCAATATCGCGGCGCTCCATTAAACAGATTACAACAAATGGTAACATAAAATAGTGATTTTATTAACAGCAAAATAACATTCGGGGCAATGAGTTCTGCATAGTTAGTTACTAAACTGTAGAAGACACGAGGCAATGCTCAAGAACATGACATAAATTACAATGGTGGCGCAGCCAACCATACAAGCAATATTCGTAGGAAACACAAAAGTAGAGAAAGAACAGCAGAGTTTATTCAACAAACAAGGTCATATATATTCTTGGTCGCCAAATCATTAATAGAAATCTAAGTTGTGAAACCCCCATCTACAGCTATAACTTGTCCAGTGATGTATGATGCAGCAGGAAGGCAAAGAAAAGCAACTAATGCTGATATCTCTTTAGGCTCTCCTATGCGACCAATAGGTGTTTGAGACACTATATCTTCCACCATCTCATCCCCTCCCGAAGATTTCTGTAAGAAAAGCAGTTACTATGATTATTATTAGCAGTTACATGACATAATAAAAACATTGGGTAAATTAAATATGCTACCCATGGATAAACTTAATTAAATGAACAAATGCATACCGTAACATACTCCAAAAGTGAAGTCATAACAGGTCCAGGTGCTACAACATTTGCACGAATATTATCTTTTGCCCATTCCAATGATAAGTTCTTGGCAAATTGATTCATGGCTCCTAAATAAAATTATATTATTCAAATAGATTATTTTGTGCGAGTTATTTCCCTCAAATTTATCAAGTTAGAAATCATACTATTGGGATATATATGAATAAAAAAGAAACTTATCTTTATGAGTGAGGATATTCTAATTACCAAAAATTTTCACTACTAAGTTACTACCCATCACATCACCATTGGATCAAAGAGAGATAATGTTAATAAAAAATTTAAGAGAGAGAAAATGTTAATCTAATGGTGATTAGATAGATAGTAAGTTGGTAGTGGAAAATTTTGGTAATGAGAATATCCCTCCTCTACCTTTATTTCATTTTATTTTGGAAACAGAAACTTACCTTTAGAAGCTGCGTAAACAGACAGAAGGGGCACAGCTTTGAGACCCGCAATGGACGACACCAATACTATGTTGCCGTATCCAGATGCTTTTAGAAGTGGATATGCAAGTTGACACAAATGATAGCAAGACTCAAAATTTGTACCCATTATTGTGGATATGTCTTCAGCAGTAAAATCTATTATTTTCTTCGTTATTGTTGTGCCAGCATTGTTTACCTAAGAGAGAACCGCTCATGAAATCAACTCAAATATAATAATACAAAACTAATCAGAAAATAAACAATCATATAATTTTAAATTTATCCATAGATTTATTTGTTTACTACACTAATCTGGTCGTTTGATCCTGGAGGATTAGTTTTCAGAATGGAAGAATTGAATTGATTTCATTACAGAAGGAAGAACTGAATCAATCGCTACATTGAGTCTTGGTACATCAACTTATATAAGTTGCAGAAAGGAGAAAATGACACGTAACTAATCTACCAACTAAAAATGCCAGCTTAGCAAATAGAATTAACAAACTAATAACAAACTAATTACAATTATACAGGTACTAATTACAAAGAAAAATTCTTATTTAAATAAATAGATATAATATCCCCCTCAAGTTGGTAGGTGGAGATCATACAACCCCAACTTGAATAGGAAATCATGAAATGAAGCTTGATTCAAAGCCTTTGTAAAGATGTCAGCATGATGCTGACCAGTAGGAATAGACAATAGACGAATCAAGCCAGATGCAAGCTTCTCTCTGGTGATATGATAATCTAGTTCTATGTGTTTGCTGCGTTCATGAAAGGAAGGATTATGGGCCATGTAAATTGCAACCTGATTGTCACAGTAAAGGTTGGCTGGCAGGTTGGTAGGAACTTGAAGATCATTTAGCAAGTAAGTGAGCCATTGAACCTCACAAGTTGTAGTAGCTAGAGCACGATATTCTGCCTCTGCAGATAACCGTGAAACAGTGCTTTGTTTTTATGACTTCCATGAAATAAGAAAATCACCAAGGAACATACAAAAACCAGTTGCGGATTTTCGGGTATCAGGGCAGGTAGCCCAATCAGCATCAGCAAAACCAGATGACACTAATGGAATCTGGGAAGAGAAAAATAAACCTTTTGTTGGAGAGCCTTTGAGATATCTCAAAACCCGAATAACAGCTGCATAATGCTCCTTCATTGTTTTGGCTACAAATTGGCTTAATTGTTGCACAACAAAAAAAATATCTGGTCTGATGTTGGTCAAATACAACAATCGACCTACCATCCTTCTGTAGGTAGCAGGATCATCAAACAATCTCCTCGATCTTGTTCTAACCTTAAAGAAGGCTCCATAGGTGAAGATGTAGGTTTAGCATTAATCAGCCCACTCTTAGATAGTAGTTCCAGCACATATTTTCTTTGGTTCAAAATTAAACCAGTCTTGGATCGAGCAATCTCCATACCAAGAAAGAAATGTAATGGGCCAAGATCTTTGATGCAAAATAAAGCATCTAAATGTTGTTTGACAGAATTGATTTGAATCATGCAGTTCCCAGCAAGAATCATATCATCTACATAGACCAAGAGGCAAGTGAAGGCATCACCATCTGCCTTAGTGAATATAGAATGATTAGCATTTGATTGGATAAAACCAAGTTTGTGAAGTTCCAAACTCAACCTTACATTCCACTGGCGGCTTGACTGTTTTAGTCCATATAAGGACTTATGTAATTTACAAACTTGGTTTTCTTTAGCAGGTACAATGCCCTGAGGAACAGTCTTATAAACTTCTTCTGATAGATCCCCATGAAGAAAGGCATTATTGATGTCTATTTGTTCAAGGAACCAACCTTTGACAACAGTAACTGAAAGCAATAATCTGATTGTGGTAAGCTTAACTACTAGAGAAAAGGTCTCAAAGTAGTCAACCCCTTCCATTTGGTTGTAGCCCTTGGCCACCAAACGAGCCTTGTGTCTAGCAACTGCGCCATCAAGGTTGTGTTTGATTTTATATACCCATTTAGAACCAATGAGATGTTTTCCTTTGGGTAGATCAACAATGGACCAGGTCTGGTTGCGGTTTAGAGCATCAACCTCTTCATTCATTGCCAAAATCCACTCTCTGGACTTGATAGCTTGCTGTAGGTGTGTGGCTCAACAAAAGAAATCAGATTGTGACAGAAGGAAGTATAAGAAGAAGAGCATTTCTCATATGTAACAACAGAAGATAAAGGGTGAATAAGAGATAAATGTTTACTTGGAGATGACTTGTGTTCAACTGAAACTGTGGAAAGATTGCAGTG
Source organism: Gastrolobium villosum (assembly GCA_032173675.1). NCBI lineage: Eukaryota > Viridiplantae > Streptophyta > Magnoliopsida > Fabales > Fabaceae > Gastrolobium > Gastrolobium villosum. The sequence continues at coordinate 140,073 of JAVKPL010003296.1, forward strand.
AAAATCATTTAAGTGATGTGGTTGCATCCTTACTCTACTTGGCCTTCGAAGGACAGTGGGTAATTCTGGTATTGGGTCCTGGTTTCTATAGGCTCAAAAGTATTATTTGAGGGTGATGTGACAATTTGGTTCTCAAGTGATGATAAAGTGGCATATTGGTTAGGTTCTAATAGAACAGGTTGCTTTTCAACTAATGGTGAAGTGATAGATTGGCTAGGTTGAGTGTTAGTCAATTGTGTGTCATAGATGGGAGGTACAAAAGTAGGTAGGAATCTAAGAGATTTAGATGTTGGAAAATCAACTTTCTGATTATCAATAAATGGGAAGTTTCTTTCATAGAAAACAACATGCTTGGAAACAAATATTTCCTTTGAATTCAGGTCATATAGCACACCTTTGGTGCCATCTTTGTGTGCCAGATATATACACTTTCTTGCTCTAGTATCAAACTTTTTGCGATTTGTTTGAAGTGTGGAAGCAAAGGAGAGGCATCCAAACGTCCTAAGATGGATCAAGACAGGTGGCTTTTGGAAAAGTAACTCATAAGGGGATTTGTTTTGTAAAATTGGAGTGTTTTACCTGTTGATGATGTGAATGGCATGTTGGATACAATATCACCATAATATTTTGGGAATATTCCCTTGAAAAAGATTTTCCTTGCTGTATTTAGTATATGTTGGTGCTTTCTCTCCACAACACCATTTTGTTGTGGAGACTTAACACATGAAGTCTGGTGTAAAGTTCCTTTTTGAGCAAAGAGATCAAACATCAAAAGCTCAGAACCATTATCACTTCGAAAAGTTTCAACAGTTACACCAAACTGGTTTTCTATAAGTGTAACAAAGTCACGGATATGAGTTCTAGTTTCAGACTTTAGTTTCATCAGGATGCCCCATGTAAAAAGTGTATGATCATCAACAATGGTTAATAAGTATTTGTGTCCATGAACTGAAGGAACAGAATATGGAACCCATATATCAATATGGACTAAATCAAAGGCTTTATCAGAGAAAGTGACACTTGAAGTAAAGGGTAACCTCCTTTGTTTAGCATAATGGCATATATCACAAGGATTGTCAATATTTTTACAAGAAATGAAAGGGTATTGAGTCATCATTGACTTTATTACAGAAGAAGAACAATGGCCTAGTTTTAAATGCCACAAATCAATTAGACAAGGTTGAACATAAACTGTATTGGTAAGGTTTTTATCTTGTATTGATGCTGTCTTCGGGCCATGATCTTGAGTAAGGATGTATAATCCCCCAGCTAGTTTAGCTGAACCAATCATCTCCATTGAAGGATGTTGTTGGATGATGCATATAAGTGGCCGAAAAATGACACAACAGTTAGTGTCTTGAGCTAATTTGGTTACTGATATTAGGTTAACACTAAAATTCTCAACAAACAGGATATTTGATAGAGTAAATGTTTGAGAAAGTATGATTTTCCTTGAGTAATAGGAGTAGACCTGGCTTCCATTGGTCAAAGAAATAGCTATTGGCTCAATCCTTTTGGGTTGAACTAAAATATCAAATGAGTGAGTAATGTGGTCAGTGACTCCTGTGTCTAAGATCCACTGCACCATATTATTGTTTCCTGACGATGAACCTGAGTTCTCTGCATTGACTGTCTTAACTTTGGTTTCAGCATTGAGAGCCTTGGTTTGTACAAGGTTACTGACATGTGAAGGTGACATTTGCTGCTGTTGCATAGGCTAGTGCTTCATGGATTGCTGTATCATTTCCAGAATAGCATTATACCGGTCCTCAGTAAAGTTCTATTTGTTGCCTTAAAGAGAAGCCACATTGTTATGATCAGCATATGAATGCATTTCTTCAGGATTATTAGTGCTTGCAATGTTTGCCTTATGAACCCCTTTTAACTCTGTATCCAGGTGGATACCCATGCTTCTTAAAGCATGTATCCACAGTGTGGCTTGTCTTGCCACAAAGAGTGCATAACCGAGGAATAAAAGCTCTTCCACGTCCTCCATTGTAACCACGTCCTCTACCTCGAGTGTGAAAACGTCCACGTCTTGATTGTTGTTCTACTGAATTAAAGAACACCTTCGAACTTCCATATGTAATACTAAGCATCACATTATCCAAATGCATCTATCTTTCCTGCTGAGTAATTAAGGAAAACACGCGGTTTATAGAAGGCAGGGGTCCATCAACATGATTTGGGATCTTACATGAGAGAATTGCTCATTAAGTCCCTTTAGAAATCTAATAGAATAGTCTCTATCTCTGATGCTTCTCATTTGAGAAGAAATTGAACAGCAAGGCCTAACACATTTACAAGTAGGTGTTGGCTGTAAAGACTCAAACTCATCCCATAGGATCTTGAGTTGTGTATAAAAATCTGAAATAGAATTCTCTCCTTGATGCAGACGGAAGATTTCATCATGCAAATCAGAAATTCTAAAGATGTCAAACTGAGAAAACCTTTCCTTAAGGTCTTTCCATACATCCACAGCTCGATCCACCCATAGGATCGATTGTGAGATAGAATCAGTAATGGATCGATGCAACCATGAAAGAACCATGGTATTGCATCTCTCCCAAGTAGCGTACCTTCGATCTGTCAGATCTGGAACAGAGATGGAACCATTAACGAACTGAAGCTTATTCTTGGAGATCAACGCCATAGTCATGGCTCTAGCCCATCCATGGTAGTTCTTTCCATTCATGAGCGTGGATACTAACACAAGAGATGGATTTTCGCTCGGATTGAGGTAATAAACACTACCTAGATCTGAGAAATTCTCTGATGCATGTGCTGCGTTAGTGCTTGCAGCTGCATGCGTGGTGTCTGAGGTATTTTCTTCATCCACAGGTTGAACTTCAACTTTAGGTGAGCTCTGATTCGCAATGACCATTTTCCTCTAGCTATCAGAAAGGCTTAATGCAAAAAAAATCTTGAAGAAAATTCACAATAGAAAGAACACAGAAGGAAATTGGCGAATATCAGAGCTCCAAATGAAGCTCTGATACCATTTCAGAATGGAAGAATAAATTTATTTCATTACTGAAGGAAAAACCGAATCAATCGCTACATTGAGTCTTGGTACATCAACTTATATAAGTTGCAGAAAGGAATTAAAAAATGACACGTAACTAATCTACCAACTAAAAGTGCCAGCTCAACAAACAGAATTAACAAACTAATTACAATTATACAGGTACTAATTACAAAGAAAAATTCTTATTTAAATAAATAGATATAATATTAGTGATGTCCAATATGATGATTGATATGTTTTTATAGGATTTAGATGTCCTCATTGGTACCCTAGAAAATAGTGAATCACAGTATACTATAATAACAGTATAGTCAAAGGGTGAGATGTGTAACAGTGACAAGTAAGAGAGAGAGGGTTCAGAAGATGTGTATTTGATTGTCTAAATCCTTTATTTATAAATTGGTTATCCAGCAAGAGTGAACTTTTGGGCGTCTTAGGAATATCGGAGTTCCATTTCTTGATCCGTTGTTATCACATTAGGATAAATATAATTACAGAATCTCGACCTAATTATTCTTTTAGCTGTTTGTCCTTTTTGGACTTTCTAGAATATGAACCTTTATGTTAAGTTCATAACACTAATCAAGCCATGCAGGATCACAAAAGTGACAAAGCTCACGTCGTTTTTAGTGCTTGCATACTCACAGATCATACAATTGAAAGTCTAATAATAGGGACTAGAGTAACCTGACGAAACTAGCATGATGACATATAAATTCTTATGCCTCTTAAATGGGAAAAAAAAACTTAAAATATTGCTTTTTTAATAAATATTTACGAAAATATAGTTATTTTAAACCAAATTACGGATCTGTTACACTCATTCACCTATAATTTAGGCGTGTCTATTCATCCCTAAGTTAGGAGCGATTCATGAGGCATTCACGCCTATGTTAGACGTGACTCATCTGGTGTTGACATGTGACACAAAAAGTCCACAGTTTAACCGTAAAATTTTAGAATGCTACAACTTTTGACTCTGGTGACTGAATCCAATAATTTTTTTTGATTCCACATAACCTTTTGATATCTACGCAATGACACCTCATTTGATATATATATGGGGTTTACATTTCTGAAGCTGTTGTAAGTGCAGCAATCAAATACTTACCATATATATACTTGAAAGCATTAAATGCGGAAAATCATAACCATACAAAGGATGAAAGTATTAAATGTGGGGAATCATAACCATACACCTGTCATTGTTGTACGTAAAGCGGCTGCAGAAATGATTTTATATATATATATATATATATATATATATATATATATATATATATTGGTGATTCATTTGATATATTTTATCTCTCACATATTGGATTCCACGGTTGTTGTCATGAAGTTGAAAAAGGTTAGAAATTAAGAGAAATAGGATAGGGAGAAAATTTTTTATATATTTCTAATGCAATAAATCAAAAGTTTTGCATTTCTTTAATGCAACTTAAAGAACATAAAATTCATGTATAAAAAAAAGGAACATAGAATTGTCACTAATCTCTACCACACATTATATTCTCATGAATCTCTCTCACACTTTTATATTGTGGCGCTTTCTTTTCTCACAATATTATACACTATTTTTTTTAAAACTAAAAAGTATATATATTACTGACATTTAGTATCCTTATTTATAGATGGACTAAACCACTTTAGTGTCATCTTTAATTTTAGACCACGACTTATAAGATAAGGTCTCAATTAATAGGATAAGAATACAACCCATAGGATAGGGACAAGAAGATTCTAAAAGGCAGAAGACTGTGTTTGGTGTTGATTCGGAAAGAATTTGGAGGATTCTGGGTTTAAATGATCTTATAGTATCATTGTTGCAAATTCGAACTGTGTTTGTGAGAGATAAAATATGCCAAATGAGGTGTCATTGTGTAGATCTCAAAAAATCACATGGAATCAAATTTTTATTTTACCCGATTCGGATATCCGAGTCAAAAGTCATGACCTTTCAAAGTTTTACGGTTAAACAATTGACTTTTTGTGCCACGTGTAACACCATATGAGTCATGCCTAACTTAGGCGTGAATGCTTCATGGGTCACGCCTAACTTAGACGTGATTGGTCATATCAAAATTGGGCATGAATAAGTACAATGAATCTGTAAATTGATTCAAAACTGTTATATTTTCATAATTATTTATTAAAACAACAATATTTTTAAAAAAAATTCCCTCTGAAATGCATTAACTGATTCAACTTCTCCAAATTAATGCATTTAGAAGATTATGTAGTTACCTACAAAGGTTGGCTCTACGGGTGTTAACGGGCCGAGCCGAGCCGAGCTTTGTTTTAACGGGCCAACCCTATATTTAAACGTGTCCGACTGGCCTTAGCCTGTTACCTATTACGAATATAATATTGGTCTGTGGCCTGGTTTATTTACAAAAAATAAAAGTCTGTGTGAAGCCTGTCTTAACCTGTTAGCATGTTAAAGAATAAAAATAAGAGAACAGAATTCCACAAAAAATCAATTTCCAAATAGAAAACTTAGCTTCCAATTTGCAGTAATAATACAAAGTCTACAATAAAAAAATTAAAGTGAGAGAAGGTAGATAATAGGCTATATTATCTTTGCCCATTATAAAAAAAAGTGTCAACAAAAAGAAAAAAGAAAAAAGAAAGTGACAAAAACGAGCAGTGCACAGTGGAACGAATGAGTTTTTGTGGGTTTGTTTGTGTGAAGGAGGGTGAAGGATAATATGGAACAGCACTAATTCCATAGATATTCATAAATTCAATATATATCCAAACAGCATAATATAGAACAAAATCACCAAAAAAGTCTGTTAAACCAATAAAATGGGGTGAAATAAATTGGTGAGAGAGAGAGAGTTATTACAAGTAGTATAAAAAATATAAAATAAATATTTATATACTAGGCTAGCCTGGGAGTAGGGGTGAAACTGGGCCAGGCCGGCCTACAGGGGTCTACGGCTCGGCCTACGTCAGGCCAGAACTGACCTAGTATGTTTCGTTAAATAGGCCGGGCTTAGGCCTTGAAAAAGCCTATTTAATAAAAGGCCGTAGGCCCACTTTCACAAGGTCTGGCCTATAAGCCTACAAGGCCGCCTATATTGTACTATTTATTTTAAATTAAATAGAATATAATAACTATGCCTTGAAGAAAAAACAAAAAAATATAAATTTAATCAATTGCAATTATTTATATTTAATTATATTCGATTATATTTTAATAGAAATCTGACTTTATTTCTTATGTAGGAGGAACCAACATCTCAATACGTTAGATTGTATATATGAATATATTAAAAGATTCTTGGGAGATGTTATACTTACTACAAGCATCATGATGTGTTTGTTGGATACATGTAGTTATTTTAATTTACATAGTATGGATTTGCTTGTTGGATCTGATGAAATATATGTTATTTATTTTGAGCATTTTGCTTTTGAAAGTGACTTAAATATAGATTGTGTGAGTTTTGTTGTGATTCATGATTCTGTTTGGACGTTGAAATTATGATTTTTGATTTAGCAACAAAATTTGAGTATTTTGTAAAGTTGATTCATGGTTATGCTTGGAAGTAAAAAAGTAAAAAATTATCAGGCTAATTTGAGTATTTTAATGGGCTAGGCCAGACCATTTGTTTTTTATAAACAGGTCAAGTCAGACTAACAGTTAGACTCGTACCAGGCTTGGGCCAGACCAAATTGAAATTTTTTGGCGTAGGCTTAGGCTTTTCGGAGCAAAGCTCGGCCCAGCCTAGCCCACTTTCACCCCTACCTGGGAGGCTCTAAGGCCGAGCTTCTGAATTAGAGCATGATGCCTTTTTATTAAACGAGCTTTTATACAAGTCCAAGCCTGGTTCCAACACGAGCTTTTATTAAACGAGTTCAGGCCTTCACGAGCCGAGGCAAAGGCCCTGAAAGATCCCTGATTTGTTTAGCACCCTAGTTGGCTCAAACTGGTAGAATTAAAATGCATCGCAAAGGTCTTTTATTTATAGATTGTCTTCACTGTGATATATACTACGTACCCTTATATTTCAATAATTTTTCGTTCACTAGTCTTTGCAGGAAAGAACAAACAATGAAAAAAAACAAAAAAATTAATGGTTGAATCTTACTAGAATGTTGAGCTTTCCGTGAAAGATGGTGGTAACAGTTTCCATTAGTCCTTTACGTTGGTCACGAGATAGTAAATCGCATACTGATCCTGTCACATTAATTCCCTTACTTTTCCACTCTTCCAAACATTTATTAATATCTTCTTGATTACGTGAACATATATGCACAGCAGCCCCAAATTCTGCTAACTCTTCTACAATTGCATGCCTAATATTCAAAATGTAAAATAAAAAAAATGAGGAATTAACAGAAGAATGTAAAATCAAAGATATCAAAATATCATGTACAAATAAGAGGAGAGATTGAGATTAAAGAACAAACCCTATGCCTCGGGTTCCTCCTGTCACTAGAGCTGTCATCCCATGGAGTGACCATCTTTTGTCTTTCATGCTCAACTTTGTTTCAGCCATTTTTCTTGTTAATCGCTTGGAATTTCAAAATAGAAAAACAGAACACGAACTAGTTTTAGCCAAGCAGAAATTGATAAGCAACTATCGTACCTAACAGTTCAAGCCAACGAGTGATAGGTCTTCAATGATTTTATATTATATCTTTGTAAGATACCTCTTCACGCAAGAATTAGGTTTGAAGTGTGGATATTACACAAACCTGTTTGATACCATTAATAAAACAACCATCTCACCTAACAACTCAAATTAATAAGTGATTAGCCTTCAATGATTTTATATTATATGTATGAAATTATATGCTACTCCATCAAAACACTATACATAACCGTTAATCTTTAATTTTTTTCTTTCTTTTTTAATATACATTAATGCCTAACACTCTCTAAAGCTAAACTATTTTTAATGAAATAATAACAAGTCTAAACCAAAAATGACAGCCCTTTTATGTTTTCTTAAAGTAGTATAAAATATTGATTTAAATCAACTTCTCTAACAAAAATTAAGGAAAAGTTAAATACGAAACAGAAATGGAATCACTACAAGTAAAAAGTGTATTTGTAACGAAAAATTTCGTCATAAATTTTATCACAAATGATAATTTTTGACATAAATAATCAAATTTCATCACAAATAAACTGGCGACTCGGGAATTTGGGATGAAGTTTACTTGCGACGTAGGAATTAGTGATGAAATTTCATAAAATTTTGTCATTCTTATAGTGAATGAATCAGATTAAGAACATAAACCAAATTAAACTATATAATTCTATTAAAACATAAAGGACACATCAATATGAAATTGTAGACAAAACACACAAATTATGTCTTAAAGCAAACAATAAAACCTCTAATTCAACCTAAGCTGACCGTAGACACATAGTAGAGATTTAAACGCATAAAGTAATAAAAATACTGTTCCTGCACTAGGCTATCCATTGCACCTCCTCCGTACTTTCAATTGCACCTCCATTTTATATTTGGGAAAAGTGTTTGTTTTTTAAATAATATAATTGATGTCATTTTATTTTTATAAAACTGTGAAATTTATGCCTTTATTTTTTTTATTCACACCATCTTCCTCTTTCATTATTTATCTTTTTTTTATTTAAAAAAAATAATTTTATATCCTTTAAAATGATATACATATTTACATGCAAAAATAAAAGGAGAGCTTTAGCAAGGTCTCAAATGTTGCTGACCGTAAAAAGTCAAGAAGCTACAGTAGACAAAACATATATAATACTTCTTTATTTTATATTTATTATCTAAAAGAAAGAAAAAATGTTTATCTTTTTAGATGAGACAATTTATATACCATTTCACTTTTATAAAGATGAGACCCATACTTTTATTTTTTTTATCCACTCTCTTTCATTTTTTATTTATCTTTTTTTACTTAAAATAATACAACTTTATATATATATTTTTTTTTGAAAACCAACTTTATATACTTTAAAATGACATATATATATATATATATATTTCGCAGAAGAAAGGTAAGAAAAACATCAACCTCACCAAAGTAGAAGACTACCACCTACCTAACCTGACAACTTTTTATTTACAAAGTTAATTCTACTTCCTCTATCTTTAATTTGAAAAAGTGTATATCATTTTAAAAGATATAAAATTATATCATTTTAAATAAATGAAAGAGATAATTCATAAGAGAGAGAATCAATAAATTTTTCTTTAAAAATGTGGTCCCATATCTTTATGAGAGTAAAATGATATATAATATGTCATTTAAAATGTCACACTTTTTTCTCTTTTTATTTTTTTAGCAAAAATAAAGAGAATGATTACGTAGACTAAAAGATGGAACAGTGACCAAAGTGCTACACTTCACCAAATTATTTATTAGATTGTCACGCCAACAGTAAAAATTTCCGGAATGCCACGCGGCATAATTCTTTACACTGTGTAGCGAATTATGAATGCTGATGTGACACATCTCAATTGGAGGAATAATTCGCTACATAGCGAAATACGTTGTCAAAATGTCAGTGTGTATAGTCAGCAACAAAACACGTGTTAAGCCAGCAATAATTTGCTACACTGTGTAGCGAATTATGCAAGATGATGTGATAAAGTTCTGTTGGATGAGTAAGTGAATTACTGCTGGCTTGACATGTGTCCTGTCATTTTGGCCACGTATTTCACTACAGTGTAGCGAATTATGCCGCGTGGCATTCCGAGAATGTTCACTGTTGGCGTGGCGTGGCATTATGATAAGTAATTTGGTAAAGTGTGGCATTCTGATAAATAATTTGATGAAGTATGACAAAATAATCGGTGTTCTCTAAAAGATAAAGGCTATGATCATGTAAGCTACAGAAAAGTCCAGCAACCTACCTCAAGTTCACCGTGTGATTAAGAAGATACAATGACGTGTAAGAGAATATTCACTATCTTTAATATTCCTAATCGCAAGCTGTTGGCAGCATTTGTGAGTTTTACTTGCCAGCTGAACTTCTAACAATCGCAAGGCAGACTTGATGCAAGAAGCTTGAGGACTTTTGTATAACACAGCCTCTTGTCTTCTTATATCTCAGTACTCTTTTACAAGAAATCCTTTACCAATCTTTTTTTTTCAGTAAGGAACAACTCTCCCTCGTACGTACCCTTTCAGATAAAAAATCTCCTCTCTTCGTATGTGTAGCTGATTCTCTATTCGATTTTTTCCTTTCTTTCTTTTTCTCAAACCTCTCTCTATTCCTCTCTATTCTCTTTAAAAAAAACCATACTCTAAGAAAATCTCCTCCTCTTTTGTTTCCTCACGATGCCGTGTCAGTTACTGCCAAACCATCATGCTGTATTGTTGTACCCCTCTTCCGTAAATTTCTCAACCACCGAGCAGATAAGGTACGGTGATTAAAAGAGCAGGTAAGGTAATTGAAAGAAACAAATATGAAACACGACAAAGGTCACAGCTGGAGGAGATTTTTTCTTTTTTATAATTCTTTTAGAGTGCGTTTGGTACGGGATAAATTATTTTCGGGAATGTGAGTTGAAATATTTTTTTGCGGATAAGAAATCATTTTTCTGGAATATTTAAGTTATTTTTTTGTTTTTTGAAAAAAATAATGTGGGGTTATTTTACAAAAATAACCCCACCTTCATTTTTTCATTAAAATTTAGTAATTAAGCGATTTCACCTCAGATAACATCCGGATGTTGGTGTTGTGTAAACTACTTCCTGATCGAGATTTGAAAAATTTTCAAATCATACTGCACACAGCTCTGATAGCTGTTCATGGTAAGCCTTCTCAGCAGATATAACTGGAGCATAGGAGGAAAGCATGAAATGGATTCTAGGATAGGGGACCAAATTGGTCTGGAACTCGGTCACATCCACATTGAGCGCACCATCAAACCTTAGGGAAGCAGTCAAGGAAGAAATCACCTGAACTCCAAAGAAAGAAAAACATTAACCAAAAGAACAGCCACATCAGTGTGCTCCAAGAGGGAGTGGGTAGAGAGGACGCTGTTGTATGGCTCAATCAGAGAGGTGGTTCAATAACAGATCGTACAAAATAGCGAGGTTATTTTGGTCTTATTCTTCACGCCTCAGTTTTCACTTCCCCGGAGAACAACAAATTCCATATTTTTGATGGCTTAATTTTGTTGGTTGGTGTACAGTACTTTAAACGTAAAACAAAACAACGGGACAATTGTGTGCCTGGGAAAATGTCATTTTTTGTGGTACCAAACATGGCAAACTCAAATGTCCAATGTTACTATCCCAGGTAAGTAAAAATTATCTGCATACCAAACGGCACCTTAAGTCATTATTTTCAGCAAGAAATCATTTTTCATTTTTTTTACTTTTTTAATAAGCCAAAAATAAAACAAACAAAAAATATAGGGTTTATCATCTATCATTTAACATGACCACAAAAAATTTCCTACACACACAACATTTTGTGGGGCCCGTAACAAAAAAAAAAATTCTGGCACGCAAAATGAATCTCTATAACATAACATAATCATTTTTCCTACAACATAACTCTTATAAAACCCAAAAATATATATATCCGGTCAAAATATGATGTTGACAATAGGAATAGTCAGTAGTATCATATCCATCACCAAGGTCATATGCTAGTCAGATTCACGATCAAATGAATCATCATACACCCTTTCATTATCACCACCGTCACACTCTAACACATCACTCCCTTCTGCAAGTGGGGTGCTACAATATTAGGAATTGCCATGCAATTTTTAAAATATATATCCATCTTGTTCCCATTAGCTAAGGCATCCTTAATCATTTCTACAATGTCAGACTCCTTATTAAGAGATCTTAAACCTACCTCTAAATCAGACTCATTTGACTTAAGCCACAACAGAGTTTCAAGGTCATGTAAGTTCACATAATCAAGATCCATCTTAGGTAAATCATCCATTAGTCCATTTACATATGTAAGCACCCTTTCATCATTGCTCACCAACACCCCCACGATGATATCTTATCATTATATATTGATCCATCTGTAAAAAAAAAAACCACATTGCTATTATTTGACATTAGCACATTACCAATCAACATACATGGTATTTGAGGAATCACATACAAAGGAACGAAAGAAACATCCAACACAGAAAATCAGAGAATTCATTTCACTATTCAGGGGAGTTATTTTAGCCTTTCCAGTTGATTTCTTACTAATTTTAGTAAGAATTTTTTTTTAGTTTTATATTCTTTTAGGATCAATAAACACAGGTCTTTGAAAGCATATTTCAGTTTTAGATATGTTACATCAGTGAAATTCTTGATTGAAAATAAGGAAGCTTGCGTCATATGAATTACTGTCATGGCATTGCATAGAGCATGAATAGAGATTATGATTGCTCGTTTGTTTGATTCCTACATTAATAATGGATAATGATGCTTGAAATGAAATTAGGAAGAGTCTTGTTTGATACCACAGCTTGTGAGGTTTGTGCCAATATAGTTAATTTTTTTTAGAGTCTTCACTGCAGTAGTACTCTAGAACTTGATCTAATTCTCCGTAATGCATGCATTGATTGAAATGAGGAAGGCATTTTATTCTATTACTTTATGGCCAAATAGCCACCTGAAAAATTATCCAGTGCTAGCCTTGTTGATCTTGAGACTGTTTTTGTTCAATTACCTGATTAAACTGTTTAGACCACTTCCATCAGAACTCACCTTGATTGATATTGAAATGTCAATGATCAAAAGTTAAAAGTAATTGAGGTAAGCTCCACTAGAAGTTAAGCAGCTGAAAAGGAAAATAAAAGAATAGTCCTTAAATGAATTCAAAGAGGAAAGAAAAATAAATTGAAAAGCAATGATGAAGAAAAATGTGAGAAAAAAGATGAATCATGAATTCAAGTAAATAGTGGAGCTGAAACATGAATTGAGATATGATTGGGTCTTAATAAAAATGAGTGTTTTAATCTCAATGATTACTCAGCTACTTTCCAAATGATCCTAACCTTAAGCACGACCAAGTTATAACCATGCATGTGTTGATGTTCTTCATCTTCAGGAACTTGAGAATAAGGTCAAACCTATGATAGTGCAACGGCTGTGAGGGAATGAGTGATGATGAATACCCCCAAACACTGAGTGATGAGTGAATATTATATCTTTTTGAGGGGTAATCAAGTTAGACTCTGATATTTGAATGAAATTGAAAAGGATCGCTTTAAGTTTTGACTTGGAAATCATTCATGCTTAGTATAGTAATCTTTATGATTGTCTGTGTAATGTTATGCTTGATTAATTGAACCTTGCTTCCCATGTTTTAATCTTTTTTATTGCTGAGGACAACAACATCTAAATCTGGGAATTGTTTGATGTGAGTCTAGCATATGATGTTTTCTTATTTAAAAGAAGCAAGGAATTAATCATAAATGTGTGAAAATAAGCTCTTAAATGTAAGAAATATTGATTATTCCTTCTCAATCATTCTCTCATTCAATTTATGCATTTTGATAGAAGGAAACACCAAAAAGAAGTGAAAGAGAGAAAGTGATTTGCCAAAATCACGCGGATCGCGCCATTTCCGCGTGTTTTGCGCGAGACTATGAAATTGCAACTTCTCTCTTTCAATTCTTTTTGGTGTTTCCTGCTATCAAGATGCATAAATTGAGTAAGAGAATGATTGAGAAAGAATAATCAATATTTCTTGCATTTATGAGCTTTTTTTCACACATTTATGATTAGTTCCTTACTTCTTTTAACTTAAAAATCACCATATGCTAGACGCGTATCAGCACCCCTTCATCATTCCTCACCAACACACCCCATGATGATATCTTATCATTATATACTGATCCATCTGTAAAAAAAAGACCACATTGCTATTATTTGACATTAGCACATTACCAATCAATTTTAATGCACACTAGAACAGTTTTGTAATACAACATCAACTTACTATATTATTGAACACTCGGGGATAAACATACACAAAAATGTGGAAACAGAAAAAACGCAATGCTTTTAAAAGTGGCCATGCAGTTGATTTACCCAACACTTGAATCCACAAAACACTACAAATTGCAAATACTTTACTCAAAAAGGGACAACATGCAACACGGTTTGTACTTTTAAAACCCTAACCATAACTTTAGCAATGACCACACATCGGGGACCATATTAAACATAAATTAATGAACCATTGTGAGGGGGGACCATAGATAATAAACAATGTCTTACATGCACGTACCTTCTTAGAACCAGTTAACGGCCACAACCGTATTCTCGTACTACCACCAAACAACCAGCCCACTTCCAGATCCTTGCAAGTGCACAAGCGATGTTGACCCAGAAACCACCCTACCTCACAATGTTCACCAGTAATGTAGCTCACGAGTAAAAGGGGGTTATCCAGAAGTAAACAGTTGTGTGAGTGTGTCAAATCAGTTATGACCAAGGTTGAGGATGAGTATTGTTGCTCAACGACGTCGTCTGCTTCTTATTACTCATTATTTAGCAATTCATGTTCAAAACGACACAGTCCTAATGTCCACCGTGGATTGTGATTAATGTGACTCAGCAAACTAATGTTCCACATATACACCGTTAATTTGGTCGTTGGACGCCAACTAACAAAAGGACTAGCATGGCATATTTTTTTAAATTACAGAGACTACGAGTGACTTTTTTTATTGCTAGGGACCAATTAGGGCCTCGTGAAATTTGTTAGGGACCAAAAAAAGTATTTACTCAATAGAATATTAAGATCCAACAACTCTATCGACAATAATGAATTGTAGGCAGATGCAATTTTAGTATATTGCTAATGCTAAGCACCTTCATCACAGATTGTTGTTGAAACACATTGAACATAAACTCAACATCATTACATTGTCATATGAATATATACATGGATGATGATTATTTTACACCAGTATAAGTTACACTCTTAATCTTGTCCGTTGATCCCACTTATATCTAAGTGCTCAAATTTTGTGTGTGTATAGAAAAATATTTCTGCTTTTACTGCAGATTATTTTCCTGTCATATTCACATAAAAATGAGTAGATCATATTATAAAGAGAAGAAAGAGGAAAAATTAGTGAGATTAACTTACTTTTATGTGAGTGTGTAAGAGAATATTTTTTTTATAATAAAAGCAGAAATATTAAACCCATATATATATATTTCTGTATATCTACCTGTAGTGTTGGTCCTATTCTTCAAACTCAAGAGATTTATGTCTCATTTTGGAGTTACAATATTCCTCAGATATTTCTGAATATTTTTTTTTTTTAACTTTTTTAGCAGGGTTATTTAGCACAAATTAATTTGCATAACAAAAACTACGTAAACAAGGGCACCAACCATTTTAATGCGTGAAAACATGCATTGTAATTGGGTACGATTTACTTTTTTTTTTCTGGCGAAACACGATTTTCTTGCTATCCATACCTAAACAACTTTGTAGAAATTGTTTTGTGACAAATAAAATAGTTTTATTTTATTTTGCATATTTACAAATTTATCAACCTACTACAATTTGTAGTTATATAAAAAATGTATGGCATCAAAGTGAATATTTTAAGAGTGTGAAACATATATTAAACAAAATTTCATTTACTTCTAGCTAGTAAAGGACTCGGAGGGGGAGGGAAAAAAATTAGTTGATAGAGAGCAACTCAATACATTACGAAATTATTAAGAGATATAAATTTATAGCATTCACAACAATGAGAGTTCAACTCAATATTATTATGGATGAGTTGCTTAAAAAATAATAGTTCTTTAACACTCCCTATGATAAAAAAAAATAAAAAAAATTAAGCAACTTGAGTAACCAAAAAAAATAACAATACTTGACTGAACTAATAACAATCTAAGTTGTACAACCCCCATCTACACTTATAACTTGTCGGGTGATGTATGAAGAAGCCGGAAGGCAAAGGAAAACAACTAATGCTAATATCTCTTTAGGCTCTCCTATGCGACCAATAGGTGTTTGAGACACTATAACTTCCACAATATCATCCCCTCCAGAAGATTTCTGTAAGAAAAGCAATTACTAGGATTATTATTAGCAGTTACTAGGATTATTATTAGCAGTTACATGACATAATAAAAACATCTATGGATAAACTTAATTAAATGAACAAAATGCATACCGTAACAGACTCCAAAAGTGAAGTATTAATAGTACCAGGTGCTACAACATTTGCACGAATATTATCTTTTGCCCATTCCAATGCTAAGTTCTTGGCAAATTGGTTCATGGCTCCTAAATAAAATTATATTATTCAAATAGATTATTTTGTGAGTTATTTCACTCTAATTTTATCAAGTTAGAAATCATACTGTTGGGATATATAATATGAATAAAAAAGAAACTTACCTTTAGAAGCTGGGCTTTTTGGCCCTTATGGCCCTTATTTAATAAATAATTACTAATTTGACCCTCATTTAAAACTAATATGAAAATTTAACCTCTCCCAAAAACATAACACCAATCTGCCCCTGTTTGACCGTTGACCACACATCCTACCCGGGTACACACCTACGTACCCGGGTATTTTTTGAATTTTCTGACCTACCCGGGTAGATAGGTGTGTACCCGGGTAGAGTTCTTCAAAACTGGCCACACTTTGCATTACTTACCCGGGTACATAAGTGTGTACCCGGGTAAGTGTCGACCAGAATGCGTTTTATATAGCCCAGCAGCCCCATTCGGCAAAACCCACAAAGGGGTACCCGAGTAGAGCTGCTTTGAGGGGCATATTAGGTGCGATTTTAAGGTCGAATCTTGCACAAATTATTGTTGTTTCTGATCATCAGTGTGTGATCCTCTCTGCCTTCCACCGATTGCAATCGATTGAAGGTAATTTTTTTTTTTCGTTTGATTGATTTGATTCCATATATCCCTCCCTCATTTGAAAATTTATCAATTCCTTGTATTTTCGTTTATATTATTTCATTCAGACCGAATAATTTTATCAATTTGTATGTGTTACCCTAACCCTAACCCTAATCTGTATGTTTATATTTCTGATGTTGGCATCTTTTTCAGTTTAGTTGTGTGACGCAATGAGTGCCAGACGCATCTCAAAGCTGCTGTTGGTGGAAAACGAGCGAAGAAGCAAGCGGCGACAGGATGGGTCGTCATCCTCTCAGCCGCAGGCTGGTGCGAGTCAGGCTTCGGAATTGGCGTTCAGTTATTTGTTTGATGACGACGTAGCTGCCCACGAAAAGTATGTCAAATATTTCATGAGCAGGAAGATCTGCGAGCCGAAATCACTGGATTCGGCCTTCTTCAATTTGGAGAATTTTGAAATAGTGCCGCTACTTGAGGAGACACATTTAATTGTGCTTGCGGAGATGAGATGCCCATACTCGGAGGTGATGGTGAGAGCCTTCTACCAGAACCTTGGCTATGCGAATGGCGAGCTGACTTCCCGTGTCTGCGGGATTGATATCGTCATGACTGCGCCTATATGGATAGAGCTACTGGGATATGATTTTGATGCTTCACAAGAGCAGCCCTATATGATGGAGACATCCATCATATCTTTGGTGATTATGACAGGGAGACCATTGTCACAGAGACTAGGAGGGCAGACGCTGAGGCCGGACATTTTTCTCATTACCCTGTGAACAACTTGTCGGTTTCTGCTCGTATTCTCCATTATGTGGTCACACATATTATTTTTCAGCGCCCGCATAATCATTCCAAGGTGCTGGAAGGAGATTTTGTTATACTGTGGGCCCTCCTCCACCGCAGGGAGGTGAACTGGAGGCATTATATATGCATATTGATGTGGAAGGCTGCGAAGTCCAAGAAGGCTGAATTGCCTTTTGCATTCCTGGTGCAGAAGATCCTACATAGATTTGGTGTGCCTATGGCGACAGAGAACTTTAAGGTCGCCACTGGGTGGAATGCCATATTTGGTGAGAGACTGCTGAAGCAGTGTGGGATCCAGCGGAGCAGAGCGGGTCCCTGGTACTGGAAGAAGGCACCAGAACCACCTGAGATCCCAGTCCACCACGATGCTGAGATGGAGGATGCACCTGCAGGTGATGTGTTTGGTTTTATGGCCTTATGCATTCTTGTTTTGAATTTTTTTTTAATGTGACATTTTTGCTTTTCATGGTTTTTACTGCAAACCTTGATGATGACGATGATGATGATGATGAGGTTGATGACGGATAGACACGTCCCACCCGCAGAGGGCGACCACCAGCTCCTCCTGAGGGTGGATGGACACTTAATCATGTCATGACATCCATGTGGAGACTGTCTACTGACTTTAGAGGATATAGACAGAGCACGAACAAGTGGCGGAACCAGATGGATAGAAGTGTTTCGCGGTTGGACAGAAGGGTTACACAGTTAGAGGATTTAGTTGGCAAGGGTGCCCATCCACAGGAGGACTCTGATGATGTGGATGAGGATGATGAGAATGGGGAGGACACGCAATCGGATTAGTGTGTCCTATTAGTGTCCATAGGGTTTTACATTTTGTATTATGTATTTTGCATTTTGGACCTAAATTGGATGGATCTTTTTGTATTTTGGATGATCAATATTTGAATGAATGCAATTTTCATTTTCTGCAAATTCGTACTTGTCTAAGTTTCAACATTGATTGGCGCACCTTATGCTTCCGGTTGCCTATTTGTACGAAATCAATCCATCCCCAAGTTATATTGTATGTGGGTATTACAGAACAATAAAAAAAAGGTTAAAAAATGGCCAAAACAGAAGCTGGCCCTGCATAACCAACTGATCTACCCGGGTAACCTGTACTGGTCTACTCGGGTACATGATACCCGAGTACACCAGTACTGGTTACCCGGGTAGATCAGTTGGTTATGCAGGGCCAGCTTCTGTTTTGGCCATTTTTTAACCTTTTTTTTATTGCACCATAATATAATTACCTTAACTGACTTGGGGAAGGGGTAAATGGGTATGTATGCACTCGGAATGCACAATACGCAACAAGTACATAATATGTAAATAATAAATGTCATTACAAACAAAACAATACATAAATAGTAAATGTCATTACAAAACAAAGTACATAATCATGCTTGTCTTAGTCTCAATGGACATGTACGAATGTTATGTCCAACTTGCTTGCAATGCTTACATCTGCTCTGACTGCTCGTCGGTTGAGACTCAACCCAATCCATCTCATTCTGAATCCTTGAAGACTTTGGTCTTCCTTTTGCACGTACCAACCGTGAATCCGGAATTACAGTAGGCCCAATAACTGATGGAATCAACAATTCATTGCCAATAGGAAACTAGTGTTCAACATATACTTTAGAAATGGTTGGGATTTTAAAAATATCATCCACATAATCATAATGGTTTAACCTGGCTGCCTTGCAAACTGCTAAAACATGGCTGCAGGGATATCTCCTTGCTGTAAACCTACCACACTGACATTTGCGATTGATTAAGTCAACTCTCATGGTGTCACCAACCTCGTGAGTAGATTGATTGTAGGCATCCTCAACCTCAAACAGTAATAGGGAACTATCATATATCCTCACACGATAAGTGCCGGCCAATTCATCATTTTTTTCCAAAGCTGCCTCAACCTTCTTTGAAATTATCCTTCCTTGTGAGATATCTTTATCAATGGCTTCACGTCTCTTGACGAAATATTCAACGAGTCTACTGAATGTCATCTTCACCAATGCAGTTATTGGCAGATTACGTGCTCCACGAAGCACCTTATTCACACACTCAGATAGGTTGGTAGTCATATGACCAAACCTACGTCCTGCCTCATCGTACGACCTGCACCATTGCTCTTTTGGAATCGCATCCAACCATGAAGCCACTTTAGGATTGTTATCGAATGTCAAAATTGATCTTTGAACATGTGTACCCTAGAAAAAAATGAAGCCACAAATACAATTGGTTAGTTACGATTTTATAATGGATTTATAAAGCGGGTATTGAATTTGCATTTATTAGGCATCACAAAAATTGATACATTACCTAATTTCATCAACGTTTTCTTCAATTCCACATTCCTAAAGCGGGAATTGAAATTGCTTCCGATGTGACGTAGACAAAATACATGATAAGCATATGGAGGCTGCCATCCAGCGTGATCTTTGACCGCCCTAATGATGCTTCGATGACGATCGGATATTAGGAAAATATCGTGCCTATCTGTGACATGAAAACGTAAAAGGCTTAGAAACCAAGACCAATCTTCCAACCTCTCTCCTGGACGAACAACAGCAAAGGCAATAGGAAGCAAATATCCATCCCCATCCTGAGATGTAGCAACCAAGAGAGTTCCTCTGTACTTCCCGTACAGATGAGTGCTGTCAATTTGAATTATAGGTTTGCAGTATTTGAATGCCTCAATGCATTGGTGAAATGTCCAAAAAACCTATGAAATATAACCCTGTCTGTATAAACCCGATGTTCGTCAAAACATTGATTTGTATCAAGTTTGAACACAGAACCCACATTCACCTGTGTCATATACGTCAACCAATTGGGCAAGAATCCGTACAATTTCTCCCAGTCACCAAACAACTTAACAATCGCCTTCATTTTTGCCTTCCAGGCCTTCCTGTACGTTATGTTGTATCCATATATTCCCTGTATCCTCTCTTGTATCAGAGCTGGTTTTGTGGATGGATCTTCCTTTAACATATTTGAGAAAAAAAAACAGAACTTTACCATATTCTCAATTATACTAAATCATTAAGTACACAGTAGAATACGTACTCATTATAGCCGCACAAATGACATTTGAATCCAACTGTCTATGATCGTGTGATAGGCCCTGATTTAGGCATGTGTGCCCTTGACCCCATTTACGGACCACCCAGTTATCTCCCTTCTTCGGCTTAATTGCCTTCATATACCAGGGACAACCGTCAACATGTTTTTTACACTTCATAAGAAATCTTGATTCGTCGCTTTTTTCAACTATGGTTGTCCTGCGCCCTTTCATACAATGTATCTTCACAGCATGTTGCATTTCAGGTTTGGATCCAAATTCTTGTTGCACAAATAATGGATCTCCTAACTTCCAACCTCCATGCAAGTCATCATCCCCATATAGGAGTTCCAACTCGTCATTAGGGTGGGCCCAATTAATGAATGAATAATGTTGGCTTTCATTCCAAAAAGGCTCCACCGCTGTCCCTGCATCTAAACATCAACTCTCATCTGAATGAGTATCACCACAAATAATAAATTGTCTAAAGCAAATGTCACAATTTATAAACTTACCACTACTGACTGGGTCAACATGAAGTGGTGACAAGGCTGGGTCAACATGCACTTGTGACAAGGCTGGGTCAACATGCACTTGTGACAAGGCTGGGTCAACATGTAGTTGTGACAAGGCTGGGTCAACATGGAGTGGTGACAAGGCTGGGGTACCCAAACTTACAGCGCTCGTGTCTGCGTCAAAATTTTCGTCCACGTCAGTGTCTGATGAATCACCTGGAGGAATTTCACTTTCAGGTTCTCCCTCATCTTCCCTGTCCACATAGTCCTCATCTTCATCCTCTTCATCCTCATCCAAGGCTACCTGAGGAGGTGCGGAAGATCGTACAATTGTATCTTCTTGACCAGTACAGTGTGCAGTAGTGGTTGCATGCACCAGCAAAGATGAAGACTGACCAGCATCAACTTCAACATAAATCTCAATATATTTTAATGTTTTCCATCCAACATACGCATCTGTGACGAACTCCACATCTTCATCATCATTGATATCGTTACCAATGTAGTATATTGTATCCATATCCAATACAGTCTCTAACCTGACTATCATGCGGTGGATGGAATGGATGCCTTCTAACCCCATTTTTTGGAGGATTCTCTGCTTCAGTTCATTGCATATAGTGCCCACTTTGATTTTCATCGTTTTTGTTTTTCCTTCAAATCGGACACCGTTCGAACCTTCAAAACGCCTTCCATTGTAGTAAATAACTATAGGAACCATGTTTGGACTTGAACTCATCTTTCCCACGAAAATTAGGTCTAGGTTTTGGGTTTTTGGATGTTGGTTCGGATTTTTGAGAACAAAGTGTGTGTGTGGAGGTGTAATCTCAATGTCCTACAAAGATCAAGCTTTATGGATGGATGAGATGAATTATATGTGTGATTTTTCATAATAGAGAGCTTAAGGGAGAGAGATTTGGGGAACAAAAACCTAAATCTCGCAACAATGGCCGAAACCCATTGATATTGGGGTTTCTGGTCGACACTTACTCGGGTACACACTTATGTACCTGGGTAAGTAATGCAAATTGTTCCTAGTTTTGAAGAACTCTACCCGGGTACACACCTATCTACCCGGATAGGTCAAAAAATACCCGAGTACGTAGGTGTGTACCCGGGTAGGATGTGTGGTCAACGGTCAAATAGGGGTAGATTTGTGTTATGTTTTTGGGAGAGGTTAAATTTTCGTATTAATTTTAAATGAGGGTCAAATTAGTAATTATTTATTAAATAAGGGCCATAAAAATCAAAAAGCCTTAGAAACTGCGTAAACAGACAGAAGGGGCATAGCTTTGAGACCCCCAATGGACGATGCCAATACTATGTTGCCGTATCCAGATGCTTTTAAAAGTGGATATGCAAGTTGACATAGATGATAGGAAGACTCAAAATTTGTACCCATTATTGTGGATATCTCTTCAGCTGTAAAATCTATTATTTTCTTCGTTATTGTTGTGCCAGCATTGTTTACCTAAGAGAGAACCGCTTATGAAACCAACTCAAATATAAGAATAAAAAACTACTCAGAAAATGAAGAATCATATAATTTTAATTTTTTACATTTCTCCATCGTTTCAACATTACTCAACTAATTTCGTCGAATAATGGAGACTAGAGTAAACTGAAGAAAAGCTAGCATGATGACATAGGAATGTAAAACTATTTGTCATCTCAGTTGGTTTAATTAATAAAAAGGCATTATGGTAATTTGGTCATTAAAGGGAAGTTACCTAAGGATAACTGTTGATAAGCCAGTTACATAAACGCTCATATGGACAGTTTTTCTGATAAGGGGTGTCTGACAGAAAATAAAGTTCCTTCTGAGTCTGTCCATAAAAGTTGTATCTAATCCCTATTAAGAAGATACAAGAGCAGATAAAGGTTAAGGCTTAGAGAAATGCATTCCACCGTTAAAGTTCTTCCGCATTAATGGAGAAAGGTACACTTATGTGAAACTCATGAATTTTGAAGATCGCCTTTCATGTTCTTGGTATGATTTTAAGATGAACATGAATCACTAATGAAATTACTTACATGTGGTATCAGAGCATGTGTTTAAGAATTTATGTTTTTCCATAAATAATTATGAATGGATTTCTTGTTCATAAAAAGTTAGGGTTTTGAATCGGTTTTCGCATTCATATTTTAATACAAATTGGAAAAGTAGCCATTCAGTTTATGTATCATTTGCACCATTCTATTAAGAGTGTAGAACAATGTGGGACGTCTACACTATTCTAACACTAACAATCTTAACACATTCGGTTTTTCAATTATTATTAAAGCGTAATTCACAAACCGATCACTGATCGTAAAGCATTTTGTAATTCTCGATACAATTTGTCCCGGTGTTACAATCGATCACTGTTTGTGCATCATGAAAAGAGTTTGCTTCTCGATTTTCGTGTTTCTTAATGGATAAAGAAATGGAGACCAGAGTAAACTGAAGAAAAGCTAGCATGATGACATAGGAATTCTTGTGCCTCTCAAGTGCATTAACTGATTCAATTCCTCCAAATTAATGCATTTTAGAGGATTATGTAGTTGCCTACGAAGGTTGGCTAAAACTGGTAGCTAGAATTGAAATGCATGCAAAGGTCTTTTATTTATAGATTGCCTTCACTTAGACTTGTGATATGCTATACCCTTATATTTCAATAATTTCTCCTTCACTTGTCTTTGCAGGAAAGGACAAACAATAATAAAATGTTACCAAAAAAAATAAAAAAATTTAGGGAATTAATTTTTTCATTTTATATGAGAAAATTTTCTTATGTTTTACACTCACAATGTATGAGTGGGGTCCACAAAAAGGTGAGGAGACAAAAAAGTCAAGATGGGACCCACTCATATATTGTGAGTGTAGCATGAGAAAATTTTCTCATGTAAAATAAGAAAACTATTTCCCAAAAATTTAATGATGGAATCTTACTAGAATGTTGAGCTTTCCGTGAAAGATAGTGTTAACAGTTTCCATTAGTCCTCTGCGTTGGTCACAAGATAGTAAATCGCATACTGATCCTGTCACATTAAGTCCCTTACTTTTCCACTCTTTCAAACATTTATCAATATCTTCTTGATTACGTGAACATATATGCACAGCTGCCCCAAATTCTGCTAACTCTTCTACAATTGCATGCCTAAACAATGTAAAAAATAAAAAAAAAATGGAGGAATTAACAGAAGAATGTAAAAGCAAAGATATCATGTACAAATAAGAGAAGAGATTGAGATTGAAAAACAAACCCTATGCCTCGGGTTCCTCCTGTCACTAGAGCTGTCATCCCATGGAGTGACCATCTTTTGTCTTTTATGCTCAACTTTGTTTCAGCCATTTTTTTCTTGTTAATCACTTGGAATTTCAAAATGGGAAAACAGAACACAAACTAGTTTTCCCTGATTCTGATGAGAAATTCAAATCGAAAATTTTGATCTATTATTCTTTGGAAAGAATTATTAACAGGTTTAGTGGTTCTCCAATGCCGAAGAGAATTTGTGGTTCTAAACTCACTCCACCTTATCACTATGAAGATTCACTGACATTATATTTTTTTCGAAGAGATACAGCTGGTGATAGCAACCTTGACATTCCTCTTAGGGGGCGTTTTCTCCGGGCGGGGGGGAGTATTTATTTATACGGGAATTTTGATTTTCAAAAAATATAATGAAAATATTTAGTTTATGATAAAATCTGAAAATTTAAAATTAAAAAAAATTCAATTTCCCATTAATCCTAAACAATGCCGCGTAGCAAACGGCCCTTTAGGGCATGTTTCTTTAGACTTCTATAAAAAGGAATTTTTATTTTAGAAATATTTTTTATAAAAATTAAAGTTATTTATATTTTTATAAAATTATTTAATTTTAAAAAAAAATTTGATTTTTCACTTTTATTTTTTTAGAAATTAAAATCTTTAACTTATAAAACAAAGTAAATTTTTAGCTTTATTTTTTACTTGTATTTTTTTTTAAGCAGACATCCAAATGAACTTAAACTCATAAATGTTTTTTTTTTCTTCTAAAAAATGCAACTTTTGAAAAAAAAAAAAAATTATATAAACGGACTCTTAGTCATGTTGGAGAAAAAAAAGTATAGTTAGTGTCACCGGCCAATAAGAAAAACTAGATGGCCATAAGTTTTTAGGAAAATTGTTTATCATTCTAAATGACACAACTTATATCCTTTCACTCTCACAAAGAGGTGGGACTCACACCTTTATTTTTTTGTCAACTCTCTCATCTCCTTTATTTATCTCCTTCTCTCTCTTAAAATTACACAACTTTACATCTTTTAAAATGACACACACTTTTCCCTAAGTTTTTATATCCTAAATTGTTTTTGTTTCATGGTTGTATCTTAAAATGCTTTTCTTGTAATCATCGGAAAGTTAGCCAACCAAAAAGAAATTTAAGCAACTATCTTACCAAATAGGTCAAGCTAGTGAGTGATGAATTTAAAAGTAATGTAGCAATGAAGTTCAAATCGATTAGAAATATTGTAAAGGATGATTATATAAGTGCAAAAATATCCGTATAACTTGAGCCTTAAAGTTTTGGATAAAAATATGTATCGATCCACTTATTATAATTTCTCATTTAGCCCATTAGTAAAAGAATTCTTGCAAGGATTTTGGGCTCCCCATATCATTCTTGTCGGTGCTATCAGAGCTTGATGTTTGAAGGCCTCTGCATAATGTTTATCAGTTTTATGATAGCTCATTCTTGCATTTTGTCCTCTTCTTCATTTCTAGCTTGCAAGATAGATCTCTATTGAGATCTATCAACTTTGTTTAATTGTTTACAGTGATATTTGATAAATTAATTCATTTTGATGGTATGAAAGGGTAGTATGTATATAATTGTTTATAATTTTGGTGTTGAATATTTGAAAGGCATCACAATATTGGTGAAATGATTTTTAGAGGCTTGTTGATAGTATGTTTTATACAAATTATGATTTGATTTGTTTTCATATATGTATATATTATGTTCAATGATTTTAAACTTGGTTTTGGGGGATGACTTTTCAAAGCGCTGTAAGTTTTATATCGCCTTGTTGCACCATGACTTATTTATAGGCGTAGAGTCTATTCTAGCGTGATCCTCACACTGTGATCGCTCTATATTTTCAAACATGGAATTTGGGATTGACATGTAGTTCTATTTGATTACACTCCTGTGTTGAATTTAGATATTATATTTTGGGAAAAGGGTTTATCCTTTTAAATGACACAACTTATATCCTTTCACTCTCATAAGGAAAATGAGACCCGCACCTTTATTTTTTTATCAACTTTTTCTCCTCCTTTATCTATCTCTTTTTCTCTCTTAAAATGACACGACTTTACATCCTTTAAAATGACACACTTTATTCTTATATTTTTGATAAACATTTATTTTTGTTATATATAAATTGCTTTGGATATGATAATTTATTTGTTAGCCATACTATTTGAATTCACTACTATTTTAATATCTATATGTTGCCTAGCGCTTGTTATAGTCTTTATTATTTGCTCATTGGGTTGCATTTCAACTCACCCAAATCTTGGTTACATCTTTTCATATAAAGGTAAGCCCAATCATTCAATTTCACGTACCTCAAATATTCGAATGTTACCTCTTGACAGTATAAAAAAGTGACTATATTTTCATAACATGTCATGATATTTTATTCTAATATTAGTGACCAACGATCAGATTCTCCAAAGGGAATTAGCTTGTTCAGAAACAACATATTTGTTTTAGCATCTTCCAACAATAATTAGTTTTGGTGCTTCTAGCAGATCAAGTTGAACGAGAAACTGTTTATGTATTTTTGGTCTTTTGTGCCAAAAAATTTCAAATTGTTAAACCCCCGTCCATTGCAATAATCTGTCCAGTGATGTATGAAGAAGCCGGAAGGCAAAGAAAAGCAACTAATGCTGATATCTCTTTAGGCTCTCCTATGCGACCAACGGGTGTTTGAGACACTAAAACATCCACGGCCTTTTCCCCTTCACAAGTTTTCTGTAGGAAATACATTTGTGACTTAAAAACAACATTGTTGACTTAACAATGTAAAATTTCTGAATACTAAAATACTTTTAATTCATTCATATTTTTTCTCTTTAATTGAGGAGTATTTATACACAAATCATCAGTAAAACCTCCTAACAATTTCCTAAAAAAAACTCTCCGTTACAAATATTAATACAATAAAATTTACTATCTGTTACAAACATTATTTACTTCCTATCTATTACAAACATTAATATATTTACAACAATATTTCAAATTCAAATTTTCCTATTCTAACAAACAACATGATATATTAACACTATATGCAAGAGAAAAGATGAGAATTGTAACTACTTGGTACCCTTCCCCTAAATTTCAAATCAAAATTTCACTTTAACATATAATCTCACTTATATTAATTTAATTTATTGTAATATATATGATTTTGTTCCCTTTGAGGAGCAGTAAAATTTCTTCTTGTCACCGAAAGGTCATGAGTTTAAGTTTGAAAAATGGTCATAAGATTGCATACAATTAACCCTGAACTCTACCCTTATAAGTCAGGAAGCTTTGTGGACTAGAGTATGCCTCATTTTTTTTTCCTCACCAAAAATTTGAGTCCACCACACTATTAACTACATGAAAGTTAAATGTTTTCCTTGGGTCACTAAAGGAAGCCAAGAAAAATGAGTGTTGCAAATCAATCTTTGACATATGCCACGCTATGGATAAACAAAATGAAAAAATGCATACCATAATGGACTCCAACATTAAGGTCAATACAGTTCCAGGTGCTACAGCATTTGCACGAATATTATCCTTTGCCCATTCTAATGCTATGTTCTTGGTGATTTGATTGATAGCTCCTGGAATAAAATTATATATGCAGATTATATTAAATATCTTTTTTTTTTTTACTCAATCTTATCACTTTAAATTTCAAGTCAAGGGGTAGGAAGAAAGAAAACATACCTTTAGAGGCTGCATAGACAGAACAATAAATAGGCAAAGCTGTTAAACTTGCAATAGAGGATATGAATACTATGCTTCCGTATCCAGATGCTTTTAGAAGTGGGTGTGCAAGTTGACACAAGTGGTAACCGGACTCGAAATTGGTACCCATTATTGTTGTTATATCTTCAGCAGTATAATCTGTGATGCTCTTAGTTATACTTGTTGCAGCATTGTTTACCTAACAGAAAACCATTTACGTACGAAATCAACTCAAATGTACTCATTTTACATAAAAGAAAGAAGACACTTTATGAAGACACATAATAACACCTATTTTTTTCGGTTAATATTAATAATGCACCGATATTAAAAATCTGACATGTCATGTTTGACACTTCCGGACACTCCAATATGCATTGCAGAAACTCAAAAAAAGTTCAAAGGTTGCATTGCGTTGTGTTTTTAGTTCCAATTATTAGATTCGTTGGATTACAATTACCATTTTTTGAGATTCAAATAAATATTTTTGATATCTTATATTTCTTTGCAAAATTGATGGGTATTATAAGTTTAGCTTCATTCTTTTGTTAAATTATTGAATATTAAATATAATATACACTATATAAATTAAAAATATTATTTAATACTAATCGTGTTTTAACGTGTCAAAATCTAACATCTTTTAGAATTAACATGTCGGAGTGTTGTATCGTGTGTCTCATGTTTGGCGTCGGTATGAGTGCAATATAGGTTAATATTATCCAAATAGTATAAATAACTTGATTACAAAATTGAATTTGTAAAATTAAGTTTTTTAAAATAAATGAAAAGGGGAAGAACTTACTAGAATGTTGAGCTTTCCGTGAAATATTGAAGCAACATTTTCCATTAAATTTTCACGTTGGTCACGAGATAGTATATCACATGCTGACCCTGTCACGCTAAATCCTTTGTTTTTCCATTCTTCCAAACATATATTTATATCTTCTTGATTACGTGCACATATATGCACAGCTGCCCCAAATTCTGCTAACTCTTCTACTATTGCATGCCTAAAAATAAGAATAAAATAAAATAAGTAATTAATATAGAAGAAAGTAAAAGCAAAGATATGTATAAAGAGTTTTATGTTTATTATGTAACACAATATAACTTCACTTTCCTACACACACATTAAAGAGGTGAGGTCCATATGTTTTTCTTCATATTTCATCATTCCACTTTCTCTCTCCTTTTTGATGTGAGAGTTGTAAACAACACTCAAATTATGTAACATAACAAACAGAAAACCCACCCATGTACAAATGAGATAAAAGATTGAGATTAAAGAACAAACCCTATGCCTCGGGTTCCTCCAGTCACTAGAGCTGTCATCCCAAGAAGTGACCATCTTTTGTCTTTCATGCTCAACCTTGTTTCACTTTCAGCCATCTTTCTTGTTAATGTTGATAAGTTTAAAACGGAATGTTTTCTTTCCTCCTTTGGAAAGAATTATGGACAGGTTTAGTGGTTTTCAAATGCCAGAGAGAATTTGTGTCACTCCATCTTATATATCACTATGAAGATACCATGACACCATTGGATTAAAAAGAGAATTATTCAAAGAGCATAAGATGGTAGAATGCTACCTTTAACATTGCCTTGGTCGTTTTGGGAAAAGAAATATAATTAGTTTCGGGGTAAACTGTGTGTCATTTTAAAAGATGTAAAGTTGTGTCATTTTAAAAGAGAGAAAGAAATAGATAAAGAAGGAGAGAGAGTTGACAAAAAAATAAAGGTGTGGGTCCTACCTCTTTGTGAGAGTAGAAGAATATAAGTTGTGTCATTTAAAAAGATAAACATTTTTTCCTTAGTTTCGCGGCCCAATAACGAAAGCTAGACAGCGATAGGTTATTTTTCATAAATATTTGGTTTTTAATTTTATTTCCTAGATTGTTTTTTTTTTGTTTTATGGTTATTGGGGAGTTTCAAAAGTATATAGAACTCCTATTGCAAAATTCTTTGGTGAATGTAAAGATTTAAAAATAAAAATGAGTCGTTGTTTTAAACAATGAGAGCCTTTTTTATTTTATATTTTATATTTTTTGGTACATCGAAGGGTTAACCCCCAAGGCAACCTGAAAAGCCTATTTTTTTTATTGCTTTTATAGATCTCTTTGTTGTGCCTTGTTTTCCTGTGGTTTGTAATTGTGGTTGTACTTGTGATAATTAGTTGTGGCAGAATCAAACATTTTTGTAAGGGGTGTCGAGTATTTGAAAAGAGTCTAGCTCTAAATTGGGCCAGGTTATTTTTTGCTGATTAATTTGTTTTCGGCCCAATTTCAATTATCCAAACTTTTTGTGAACAAAAATAATGGACTGCGTGTTTTATTTCAGAAAACTAAAGACCCAACACTCAAGGTCTGAAAATATAAGTGTTATAGCAACACTCCTTGTCCAAGAAGATTGAAGGCTCAAGAACAACACCAGCTCTGGCCCAACGACAAAAATGTAAAAGAAAAGCAAACTGAAGAAAAACCTAATCCTTTGTCATTTGGCATCAATCGTTACCTTACCCTCCTTCTCTTTCCCTTCTGATCAAACCATTCTTTAACCTACGGCCTTTCTCAACCAAATTCAACAACCAAAGTTTGAATCTTAGCGTTTGGTAGAGAAGAATTTTTTTTTTGTCCGAGAATCTCAATTTTCAAAAATATGATTTTTACATCCAGTTTATGATAATATACAGAAATTTAAAATTTAGAAAAATTCAATTTCTCGGGAATCGTAAAGTAATTCAATTTCTCGGGAGTCGTACAGAACACAACGTACTAGACGAAAGCCCACAACATTCATTCCACTTCCCTTAGCCTCGAAACACCCACTCTTATTATACCATTTCTTAAACCTAGAAAAAGTAAAAATAAAAAAAAATAAAAATCAAATTTTCATCATTGCAAACTACAAGGACAGGGAGAAGGTCGTGCCAATAAGGAGGGTGTGTTAATTTCCTAAATCCTAAACCTCCTATGAATAAAGATAATTAATTACAATTAAATTATTTAAAAAATATCTCAAATCTTATATTTCAAATCACCTCAAATTTTTAATTGTCTATTGTTTTTCAAGATAAATTACAATCAAATATACTATTGCATCATGACTTGGATTCATATTAATCTGATAGGGATTCATAATAATCTGATAGATTTCAAATTATTGTTTCTTTGACAATGCGAGTCATGTTTTATTGGTTATAATTTTGTTTGATTCCGGATTTCTTGAATTAATCCATTAATTAGTTGGGTAATATGCACGATGGGCCAAATGTAATATTAATGTTAAACACCCTTTTATAGATTAATTCAAAATTTAATATCCTAAAATAAGGAAAAATCCTAAAGATAACAATAAATGCTAAAAACTATGAAAGAATATAAAAATAATGGGTTTTATAATTCTCATTTAACATGAGAATTGCAATCTTCCTACACACCATTCGATTTCCGTGCTGATGTGGGTCCTACACATAATTTTTTCTAACATATGGGCCCCACATGCTTTTTATCTTTACAACATGAGATTTCAATTCTCATGTTATATAAGAATTATAAAACCCAAAAATAATTATAACTAATTACAAATCAATCAAAACTAAACCTAGCTAAAGTAAGGAAATTATTAAATTAAAAATAAAAATAAAATTATGCCTAAATTCCAAAAGAATATACATGCACATGTATGATTCTACACCAATTCTAAGTGCATCATAATCTAATTCATCATATAAGGCAATTGTTCATAAATCTTGGGCACTATAAAAATGACAAATTTGGTTATGGATAAAGTGTTCTTATCGGGCCCAAATTTGTTCTGTCTTTTTTTCTTCTTCTTTATATAATGGTAGCATTGAGGTTTTTGAACTTATAAACTCATGCAAACTATCCAAGTTCCTTACCACTATACCACTACTAATGACTTGATTTGCATGCATTTGTGTTTTCAAATTTGCATTATATAAATTTGTTTTGCATGCCATCAATAATACACATTGATGGGACCGCGCTTTAGCCCCATCTTAGGTGTTCCATCTATTGGAACGCTGCTGAATTGGTGTTCCTGCATTGCATATTATAATAAAAAATACCAAAAATATAATAAAGGGGTGATCATATCAAGTATGAGAGAGAAAAAGGGAAATATTAGTGAAAGAAAAGATTAAAATATGAGTTGTAATCATAATGCTCTTTTATTCCACTTACTTGTACCTTTGCTTTTTTCAAGGAATTTTTTTTTTTAGGAATATGTCTTCCATACTCAAGAGGGGAATAAATTGAGTATACCAACTTTTTGAAAAAATCCAATTTCTTGTCTCTAAATTAAATTTCATGCAAATTTTGATATATAAAAGGTTCACCAGTATATTGAAATAATTTATACTAGTACATGGAAGATGTCAAAGAACAAGTAAAGTGCTGAAAATAAATAGCTAAGGGTTTGGAAGAATGCAAACTTGATATATTCCGATTCGGTTACCACCATTTGTGAACTACATCCAAACTGAAATCGCTCGATCAATTTTCCACTAATTATCAAGCGTCAAGGGTGCTTGACAAACTGCTACAATCTTCCAAGACTTCAGGATCTTGGATACCTTATAACCTCCATGTTTGCGGGTACTTGGAAACCTTATAATTCTCTCCAAATTACGCTAGGTATTTGGCTACCTTTCAAACTCAATGGTCTCACAATCCTTTCAACTTAAGAATACAATAAGGAAGTGTTTGAAAATAAATATACGCTCTCAAAGTGTGGTTATACAACTTGAAGCACTATGAGTATATGCATTTTCAAGATATAAGCTCAAACATGCTTGATCTTTGAAAGAGATGAAAGAATATGCAAATGATAGTATAAAAGCTTTCAAAATATGTTTAAGATGTGTAAATATAATGCCCAAAATGTTTTAGATTCGTTGGGAATGTATATATAGTGTTTCCATGGAAAACTAGTCATTTATGGTTGTTATATGCTTTATGGACAGGTAATATCCAGATATATGCCGAGGCATATCAGGATATATGATATCCATATATTAATATCTGGATATATCAAGACAGCATGAACATTATTTTGTATTTAAGGTATAACTTGAGTTATTCTAGTCAAATTTCTGTAATCTTGGTCTCTTTGGAAAGATAAAAGAAATATCTACAACTTATATAAGCAATATCCAAATCCATCATCTTTGATACAAAAGATTGTACCAATAATCCTATTTCTTGGTTCTAAGTACCTTGTCCAACATAAAATCAATCCTAGATTATTAATATCATTTTGCACATTTTTCGATACAACTATAATGTAGTATTTGACTCATTAAAAACACTTTTCATCAATTTTCCAGAAACTTTTCTAATCCTCACTTTTTCGTTCTGAATCCATTTTCAATGTTATTTTCAACATTTGAGGCCTAATTCTATCACTTTACAATTTAGGGTTGCATATTTGTTGATTTACCGTTTTACCTTTCATACATATTTTTACCCAGAACTTAGGATTTTC
This sequence comes from Gastrolobium villosum, assembly GCA_032173675.1. Lineage (NCBI taxonomy): Eukaryota > Viridiplantae > Streptophyta > Magnoliopsida > Fabales > Fabaceae > Gastrolobium > Gastrolobium villosum. The sequence goes on from JAVKPL010003296.1 coordinate 173,834, forward strand.
ACTAAACATCCTTTCTAACCCTCAATTTAATTATTAATATGTATTTTCAATATGTGAGGTGTTATAAAACCCTATTTCAAGTCTTAAGACACAAGAAATCAAACACTTTGTTCATGCTAAGTTCCATTTCAAGTCATCACCATTTAAAAATGTTCATCAATAATTACCACATCATTTAATTCACCATAAATCCTAAAAAAAATTAAGGATCTATTATCTAACAATTACTTGGAATGACACTAGAAATGGATTCCGACCTATAAAACAAGTCTAACACCTCTCCAACATCACCACTCAAGAATGGCATCATACTTGACCATTTGGATTCACCACCATTCCAAAGCTTTTAATGTGCAACACTTGGTGGATTCAACACTAAACCATCAAAAACATATAAACCACCATTAATATATAATTACATGACTTGAAGTACAAGTAACTATTCTTTGTGCATAGGCTAAATTCCCAAAGTGTGTGAGTTATAGTTTTTAATGCTTCTTCACTATTAACTACCAATTCTTAGCATCTTTTGTGAAGGAATCAAGGCCTATTCATATTGTAACACCCCGTGTATACCCGGTTTGTTAACATGTCATCGTATTAAACCGCACTTAATTAAAATGCGGAATAACTTTTTCTTTCATTCAATTATGACGTCATTATCATTTATCAAGTTGATTACTTAAATCATTTCAAAAGATTGCCTGTATGTAATTGCAAATAAACAGCTAATTGAAATACCTTATATATAAAATGTGTATCTACAACACGTAGTCCAGAGAATATCATGATAGTTTATACAACTCAGAACTAAACATCAAACGTAGTCAATGTGACATGGACAAACCTCATGCTCACCAAATAAGGCTACAAAGCCCAACAAGAGTCTCAACATAATAACCATAAATGGAAATAACATAATGACATCTCTACATAACATCATCTAAACATAACAGCATGGTCAGTAAGCATCAGTCAACTAAGCTCTGACCTCTTGCTGCCCAAAATCTCAACCCCAGTGTTACCTGAACCTAAAAATGGTGCCCCAAATATGGGATGAGATCTCTAAAAAGAAATCTCAGTAAGACAAGGGGTCCTCAAGGATTTCTCCACCCCAAACTCACTTACATGTGCAATATAAGTTCAAAAGCAGTTCAATAATATAAGTTCCAAAATCAGTGTAATGCAGCATATAATCATGTCATGTGTGTCAACTATCTACTGGCCAGAGAAATGCGGGACTTACATACGTCTGTTGCCTACATTTAGTGCAAGACGCCACTTGCACCCACCCACAGAATCACCCTATTGTATGTCTCTCACATACTCAGGAGTCCGTCTAGGTGGAACACCACATGCATATCATAAGGCATTTACATAATAGCTCAACAGCATTTCAAATAATCAATACATGAAAAACACATCATGCATATAAACCATCCCCCCATGGGACATGGTGGAACCAATAATGGCTAAACCGAGGATACGAAAGCTTACCTTGCGAGCTAACTATCCAATACAAGGTCCACACCAAGCTCAAAGTCCACACACAGCAGAATCACAATCTGTTTTGGACCAATAACAATATCAATATTCATACTCTATAAGCATATAACATAAAGACAACGCCTTCCTTTTACGTTTCATGTCTTTAGGCTTCTCACAAAGTCATAAGCCCTTAATCACTTAGATTCTGACTTAGTTTAATTATATAGAAGTTCAACTTAGTCAATCCAGGGTACACAAACCCCAAATACCAATATGTATGAACAATACAGTTACTGTCCTCGAAAACCGAGAATATTCGGATATATGTCGGGGCCATATCCGAATATCCATATTCGGATATCACAAGACCCCATATCCGGATATCACAAGACCTCATATCCGGATATCACAAGACCCCATATCCGGGTATCAATATCCGGATATTTCGCGACAAAATACAGTTGTGCATTTCACGAGATATCCTTTCCAAAGGTTGTTCTTTTAACGATTCCAGAAGCTTAAACATGCATTTCTAGATGTGTTTAACCTTACCCAACCTTAAGATATGAACTTTAGCTTATTACATGCATCAAGGCTTCATTTTTAACCAAGGAAACTCATGATCAAGGTTGGAGAAGCTTACCACACTTCAACGCAGAGAAAGGAATGCCCTTGGAGCTCACAAATTAGCTTCAAAGGTTCTGACTTTGAAGGTGCAGGAAAATGGCACACCACAATGGTTTTTTCTCACAAAAAATGACTTCTTCAAGCTCAAAGCACCATGATAATGGCTCCCACAAAGAGAACTTACAACTCAGCCCCCATGAACTCTTAAAATAGAACCTATACTCAGAGAACAAAAGCATTTCCCCACCCAAGTCTCAATCACACTCAACCATGGTGATTTGATCAAGACACAATGGAGAGTGGTCACTTTGAGGTTTTTCTATGGAGGAAGGAAGATGGCAAGGGGCTGATGGGAGCTCAAACGTAAGAATAGAGTATAGCCTAGGGTTTTGGGCCAAACATGCATATTTATAGCGTTTTAAGTCTTAAGCACACAGTATTAGCACTAATAGCTATGCTTAGCATTTTAATCCCAAACTTAGGATTATGAACCTACTCATTTTTCTAATATTTGTCATATTTTTTTTTTTCGCAGCACCTTTCCAGTATGCGCTTTTACATAGCCAGTATCAGTTCTGGCACCATTTCTCATTATTTCGACTTGAAACTTGTTTTACTAGTCCTATATATTATTCTAGGAATATTCATAAATTTATTATAATTTTCCTGGATACTTCATCGGTACACATTTATACCGTGATGCAGAACCAGTATCTGCACTTTTCATCAGAAAAATGACTTTCAACATTCTAAATCACTTACTATAATTATTTAAGCCTTCTCATAATTATTAGAGTCAATTATGGAATTATTTCCTAATTCTCATATTTAATTAATTTAATTTCCTAAATTACAGTGCGGGTTCTTACACATATCATCAACCAACCAAATCCTCTTCAAAAACATATATTTTCTAAGACCTAAACTTTCAAATTCATGTAATCAAAATTTTATGATTGATTCATCATTATTAACACTCCCTAATTATACTTTCTCAAAGCCACTAAACCCAATTCAAATCACAACAAAATTAAATTACTATTCACCTCAAGAACACCAAATTCAAATCCTTAAAATCATCCATAAAAAAATAATTTTCTTACCTCAAAATCATCAAGGAAAACTAGGGAAATGTTTCTGGAAGCAACAAAAACTCCACCTTTCTCCATGAGCATGAATAGGGCACTAACTTGAGGGGAGATTTTCTTCCAAGACAAGGCTTCCCAATGGTGGATGAGGGTTGAGTTCAACTAATTGGAGGAAAATAAATAAGTTTTGTGAAATGAGATTTTTACATTGAAAGCTTGGTTAGTGAGTTGTGAGCTTGAGAAATTCAAAATTTGAGGGGAAGGGGGACTGTTTCAGTTGCTGCTCAAAGAGAAGGAGAGCTGTCCGAAAATGACAGGATAAATGATTGGGGGAAAGGTGATGTGGCAAGTCACTTAATTGAATTTTGGGAAATGACTAATGTACCCTCAATAAACCCCACTAATCCTCCACCAATCCATAATCTAAACCATCTAATGTTTATTTTGACATTCACTAAAATTATTTCATGGAATTCATTACAGTATTTTAAAATATCACGCAACTTTTGCATAGTTGGATTTTCACTCAGTATCTTCATTAATCATACTTTTGTTCGAAAATTAACTTTATTTGTACAATTAAATTCTTCATCAATTTTTTCTCATTCTAATTTGATTCCCTAAATTTATGGACTTAAGTGGTGTGCATTTTAAAGAATTAGCCCAAAACCAGTCAATTTTTGCCAAATTATCATTTTACCCCTTTGGAGATTTAACCTGAACTTTAGGATTTTCACTCGATTAACCCTCTTTAACACCCTCTATATATCCGGTAATGTTATCATACTATCGTATTAAGCTGCGCTTAATTAAAAATGTGAAATATCTTTTTCTTTTCAATTATGATTTCATTATCATTACCAACTTGCTTATTAATCAATTAATAAAACATTGCCTGTATGTAATTGCAATAAAATAGCTAACTGAAATACCTCATTAAATAAATAACATAAGCATTAGTCTCTAGTCACGGAACTACAACACGTAGACCGGACCAACAATCAGTTTATACAACTCAGCTCAAGGCACTAACAACAGTGACATGGACAATTCCCATGCTCACACAAATAAGGCAACAAAGCCCAACATCAGTCTCAACATCAACAACGTAATAATAAAGGTGCGAAAATCATAAATAGCATCCAATCCAGTCATGCTATCATCAAAGCAGTAATAATATAATCATCAACCAAGCTCTGGCCTCTTGCCGCCAGACACATCAACCCCCATACTACCTGAACCTGAAATAAGCATTCCCCAAACGTGGGGTGAGATCTCTAAACAAGAAATCTCAGTAAGGCAAGGAGTCCTCAAGGATCTTCCACCCCAAGCTCACTTACACGTGCAATATAAGTTTAAAAGCAGTTTATCATCATCAGTTCTAAAACAGTGCAATGTAGCAGATAATCATGTCATGTGTGTCAATACTATTCTTCTAGTCAGAGAAATACAGGAATATGTCTATCTCCTACATATAGTGCAAGACGCCACTTGCATCCACCCCGGATTACTGTATTGTATGACGCCACATACTCAGGCTTACCGTCAAGATGGAACAACACATGCATATTAAAAGCCATTACATGTAAAGTTTAATCAACATTTCATATGTTCAAAGCATGTAACACAACATGCATAAACCATATCCCCATGGAACATGTTGGAACCACAACATGGCTAAACCGAGGACACGAAAGCTTACCTTGCAAGCTAACATCCAAAGCCAAGAGTCCACAACCTCACAGTCCAAACATAGCAGAATCACAATCTGTTATGGACCAATGCTATATCAATAATTATGCACCTCAAGCATACAACTTAAAGACAACGCCTTTCCTTTACGTTTTACGTCTTAAGGCTCCAACAAGCCATAAGCCCTTAATCACTAGATTCTGACTTAGTTCATTAATTACAGAAGTTCCACTTCATCAATCTAGGGTCCACAAACCCCTAATAGCCTACTGTATGTATAGTAAAGCTACTGTTCTTCGAAATCCCAGAATATCCGGATATTCCTTGGGGCATATCCGGATATGCAATATCCGGATACCTCACCATCCATATCCAGATATACCATATCCGGATATCCTGATCCCTATATCCGGATATAAAATATCCGGATGTACAATATCCGGATACCATATCCGGATATCCAATATCCGGATATCTTTTCGACAAATATCTGGATACTTCACGACAGAATACAGTTTCTGCATTTCGCGAAGATATCCTTCCAAGGTTCCATTTTTAACACTTCAACATGTTAAAGCATGCATTTTTAGGCACATTTAGGTTTACATACCAGTTGGTTACTTACTTAACCTCTTTACATGCAAAGACTTCACCTTTAAGCAATAAAAACTCTTGATCAAAGTTGGTAATACTTACCCAAGCCTAAAGCTTAGCAAGAAGGCCCTTGGAGCTCACCAAACAGCTCCAAAAACTCAACCTTAACAAGGTGCACGAAAATAGCACCACAAAGGTTGGTCCTTTCTCACCAAAGGTCACCACTTGGACCTCAAAGTGCCATGACAAGGCCTCACTCAGCCCAAACACCACTAAGTCAGCCCCACAACCCTTCACACAGCCTCCCAAACTCAGAAATGAGACACTCACACCACCCACAATGATGCTCCCAAGTGTTTACAAGAAGAAAAGAGAAGGATCAAGGCCAAAGGTGCCAACTTTCTCAAGAATGGAGAAGAAAACCCCAAAGGAGCAGCCAAACTGATCAGCCTCCCTCAATCTCACGTAGAGAATTCTGATTGCCTAGGGTTATGTGCCTTAGTATGCATATATATAGCCACAATGCCACTTAACGCGCAGTATTAGCATTAATAGCCACGCAAAAGATTTTGATCCCAAACTTTGGAATCTTAACCTATTAAGTTTTCTAAGATTTTTCATATTTTTATATTATTTCTCGGAGCAACTTTCCGGTACGCGCTTTTCCATAGCCAGTATCAGTTTTGGCATCAGATATCATTATTTTGACTTGAAACTCATTTTTACAAGTCCTACATATTATTCTAGTAATTATCATGCACTCATTATAATTTTCTGGGATACTTTTTCGATACGCATTTATACTGACTAGCAGAACCGATATCTGCACTTTTCTTCCGAAAAATGACTTTCAGCATTCTTATCCACTAATTATAATTATTAAAGCCTCATAATAATTATTAGGGTCAATTATTGAATTATTTCCTAATTATCACAATTAAATCATTAATTACCTTAATTAAGGGTGCAAGTTCTTACACCCTCCAAATAGACATTTATTTCTAATTAGTGTAATTTAATTATTTGGGGCATTGTAAGGAATAAGTTTCAATTAATAGACATGTAGTGCACTCGAGTCTTCATGATCATGATCCTTATCATAGATCATTGATTGAACACATGTTCTATCCCACAGGCCTTTATATTTGAACGCATATTAACCATAAGTAAAAGGTGAAACAAAATATGATAAACATAAAGAATGCTCGAATTAAATTAATCATGGAATGGCAGATAATAAAAGGTGTTCATCTAACTAAACAAATTTTCCATGTGACACTTATATACTAACAATATTTTCCAATACATTAAGCCGATTAAAGGTAAAACAAAAAAAATTGAAAGTACCAATCACGAAGCTCATTACACTACTAATAATAAGCTTCATTGCACCACACATAATAGCCTCATAACACCACTAATAACCACCTCATTAATTACTCATAACATAAACCATTTACCCCGAATAAACATTATAATTATTCAACCTTATAACTGACTAGAAATCCAAAAGACAATTAACCCTTTATACACAAGAAAATAAAGAGACATTTCAACGAAATCAAGTTGATCGAGAGAAACTGTATTTTGTATTTTTGGTCTTTTGTGCCAAAAATATATATTTAAATTGTTAAACCCCCGTCCGTAGCTATAATCTGTCCAGTGATGTATGATGCAGAAGGAAGGCAAAGAAAAGCAACTAATGCTGATATCTCTTTAGGCTCTCCCATGCGACCAATAGGTGTTTGAGACACTACAACATCCACGGCCTTTTTCCCTTCACAAGTTTTCTATAAGAAATGTAAATAGACATTTGTTATTTACAAATGACAATGTTTACATAATAACATGTGATATTATAACACGATGTGCAAGAGACAAGATAAATCTTGGTAACTGCATGTTCCCTAAAATTTCAAATTTAAACTTCACTTTAATATATAATCTCACTTATTGTGAACACCTAATTTTGTCTCAAATACTTAAAAATGACAAAAAAAACTATTTAAATTGTAAACCCCTACTTTCCAAAAAAAAATAATAAAAAAATGAAAAAACTAAAAAGGAGCATATTTCTTTTATAATTTGCAATAAGCTAATATTCAAAAAAAGAAAAAGAAACAAAAAGAAAAAAGAAAAAAAGAACTAAATGCCAAAGTCTGCAAGGGAAGAGATACTCATAGGAAAATAAGGAAATTTTTCAGAAGGAAGATAAGGTGTAGAAAATACAGCATGGTGCATTTCATGAGAAAGGAAATATGACAAAGACAAATCACTTGGTTTTGCTGGCATTCTTATTGACTATATTGGAGGCTTCACAAGATTCTTTTTGGAGCCGTTAAAAAGGGAAGAAGGCAGCGACAATGAAGGAGGCGGGGGTCTGAGAAAAGAGGAGGCGGGGTTTGAGAAAAGAGAAAATGAGGGGTTTTCGTTTTAGTTCTAGTCTAAAGGGAGGAGATTTTTTAAAGAGGAAGGGAGTTGTAAAAGAGAGAGTTCTTCTGAAACCAAATAAAGAGAGCCAACGACGCACACCAGGGGAGGGAAATATAAAACCATGCCGGTTAAAAACCATCATCAACCGAATTTGTCGCTTCCCTCAAGCTATCAACCGGTCTCCTGAAACAGCCACCATAGTCTGTCTCAATCACTCCCCACCGCCAGCTGTTCCAAGCCTCACCGTTACCATCACCAAGGAAAGCCATTACAAGTGGTCATCGCAAAAGATCTCCAACATTGTTCGCTGCTTGGACTTTACCCATTGCCGCAAACCATAACCCAGATCGTCACACGCAATATTGGTATATTATCTCTCTATCCTAACCGTATGTTATATGGGCGTATGTGCTTTGGTCTATTCTACTTGTTGCATTTGTGATGTGGAGGCTATAGACTGATATCGGTTCATTAGTTTTGTCCTTAGTGTTTTTTTTTTATTGTGTTTATAATATGTGATAGAATTAACTAATATGAAAATATCAGGTGTTGAAGGTATAATTAAAATAACTACATCCAGAAAGAGATAATAGTGCTGTCATGTGATATTGCATCCACCGTGTACACCTGTCGATTTGTTACATCATTTTTTTTAAATATACACAAGCACTGCACTATTCACTTTTTGGTTCTTATGAAAGTTAGAATAATATTTTTAGGTTAGCAAATCCCAACATCCCTTAGCCTGCGTACGTTTTCGTTTTCTCTATACAAATGTTGCTATATTTTAATTTGATATGCATCTTTGGAAATGAACATGTTAACATATCATAGTTTAGCAAAGTTCATGTATTCACGATGCAGTGTTGCAAACTTAAATATTTTAATATTTTAACTTTGCAATGTTGACATCCACCTTTGATCCTTATAAAAATGAATATTTTAGCATGTTATAGATTAGTAGATTTCAGGTACTTCACACATTAATTTATGTACTGGTCACTGTTTCGATTGATATATATTATATCCAAATTTGAAAAGAGTAAGTAGTGTGGCATCTCACGGTACTCATTATTAGATGGTTATTGTTATGGTAAAATACTCAAATTTATCTTCTCCAATAAATTTTATAGCTTATCAATGTCTTTTGTTATTCATGACTTTTTTTCTTCTTCTTCTTTTTATTTATTTTAATTGTTAAATGTTGAAACAAATTAAAATTATAATTATTATAGCAAGAGGATTAACTGAGTTGTGAAAGCTTGTTAATTCTATTATTTTTAGAATCATTTTGACTGTGACAGTCCGGTGTTTTTAAACCGTTTAGTTATAATAAACAAAAAACTAATCAATCTCAATTTCTATTTGAAATTTTCGATTTTGGGTTAATTTAGAAAACAAAGAATAACTATCCTATGTAGCACCGATACCGACACGGGACACGTGACACGATACGACACGACACTCCGACGCATTAATTCTAAAAAATGTTAGATTTCGACACGTTAGGACATGTTTTGATATTAAATAATATTTTTAATTTATGTAGTATATATTATATTTAATATTCAATAATTTAACAAAAAAATGAATCTAAACCTATAATATTCATAAATTTTGCAAAGAAACATAGCATATCCCAAATATTTATATTAAACTCAATAAAATGATAATCGTAATCCAACGAATCTAATAGTTGGAACTAAAAACTCAACACAAATCAACATTTGAACCTTTTTTTGAATTTCTATAATGCGTGTTGGAGTGTCGGGGAGTGTCGGAGTGTCCGAGAGTGTCGGGAAGTGTCGGACACGACACGTCAGGGTTTTTGAAGTGTCGGTGCTTCATAGTAACTATCAATTAAAAGAGGAGTTAGCTGAGACGTGACGGCTTGTTAACTCCACATTTTTGTTTTGACTCATTCTAGCTGTGACGGCTTGGTGGTTCAAAATTCGTAATAAAAATTTACCACAATGAAAAGAATTATTTTTAAAGGGATTAGCTGAGTTGAGACAACTTGTTAATCTTGCAATTATCATTTCGGATTATTTTAGTTGTGGCAGCTTGGTTATCCGAAATTTCTAAATTTAAAAATTAAAAAAATATTCAACACACAAATATGAGAACGACGTGGCTTTGAGTTCCTCACTACACCGGAGGATACGTCGGAGCGAAACTCTTTCCGTCAAGCTAAAATAAAATTTTAATAATTTAGTCTTCCTACTTCCTAATCAATCATTTTTTTAAGGGATAAGACAAATATTTTTAAAAGCTATTAATAATTCGCACGATTAATTTAAGGTAACCATTTTTTTAACGGATGTGTCAGGGGTGCAGTGGGATTAAGTTTCCACCCTTCCCTGCGCATAATTAAACTCCCGAACCTTGATCTAAAATTTTAAAGACCATTTTTCAATAAAAGGTTTTCCAATTTTTCCAAAGTAAATAAAATTGGTGGCGACTCCGTTGTTTTAATTTTTTAAATTTCGGGTCGTTACACTTATAATAATTTAATTGATTTAAACTTATGAAAAAATATAAAAAGAAAATTCTCATATATATAAAAAAATATAAAAAGAAAATTCTCATATATAGTCATGCAATTCAATTATGTATTTTACAAACATATATAATTTTAACCCCTTCACAAAAATTTGTGAGTGCACCGCTATTAACTACAAGAAAGTTAAATGTTTTCCATAGTTAATTAAAGCTTTATTCAGGAGTTTGGAGAGAAAGATAAGGAAGAGGATAAAAGGGGATGGAAGAGAAGGAAATTGAAGGTTACTCTCCCCTTATTTGGGAGATAAAAAAATGGTAAAGGAGAAAAATTGAGGGTTAATGAGATATTTTTATTATTTTATCATTTTTTAAAAATAAATATAATTATCATATTTTACAAATAAAATTAAATTTAAAATTTCTAATAAAATTATTTATGTACTTTTCATACTGCTAAAAAAGATCATATTTTCGATGAAATTTCTACGTTGCAAAAGACGAAAATTCTATCTAAAAAGCATTTTCTCGTCAGAATAATGTGTCGAAAGGCGACGAAATTTTTTATACGTCAATTTTTTTTAGAAATAAATTTTATGTCGAATTTTTTTACGGAATTTAGTTTTCGTCTAAAATTTTGACGAAAATGATTTCTTAAATATTTTCGACGGAAAAAATTTCCAATGAAAGTTTTGACGGAAAAAAGAATTCGGTCAAAAAATTTGCCGAACTCTTTTTTGTTGAAAAATTTCAATGGAAATGTGTTCCGTTGAAAATGTTGATCGAAATCTTTTTTTTTCAAAAATTTTTACAAAATCTTTTTTATGAAAATGTGTTTCGTTGAAATTTTGATGTAAATATTTTTCGTTGAAAATTTCGACGGATATGTTTTGTTGTCACAAATTTTGTGGGAAATGCTTTTGTCAGAACTTTTGATAGAATTTAGATTCCGTAAAGAATTTTGATAAAAAAAACATTTCTGTCGGAATTTTTTACAATTTTTCTTTTGTCAAAAAACATTTACAAAAAGATTTTTCGTCTAAAGTTTTCGTTGGAAATGTGTTCTGTTGAAAATTTTGATGAAAATCATTTTCGTTGAAAACTTTGACGAAAATGTGTTTCGCGGATAATTTTTGACGAAAAATATTTTTCGTAGAAAAGTTTGACGAAAATGTTTTTATCGAGAATTTTGACTGAATTTAGATTCTATAAAAAAATTTGACTTACTTTTTTTTTATCAAAAATTTATATCAGTGATTATTCATCTTGTTGTGTATCTAATTTTGTCTTTAGTTTCGACGAAAAAAAATTTCATCTCTATTTTCGACGTAATATAATTTTTGTCAAAAAATTGATCACTATTTTAGATGAAATATTTTTCGTCGATAAATTCTGTTAATATTTGAGACTATTCTAATAGTATCATATTTAAAAAATGACTCACTCGTGCAAAAACCACATATTTGTTTTTGCAGCTTCCAATAATATTTAGTTTTGGTGCTTCTAGTAGATCAAGTTGATCAAGAAACTGTTTTTGTATTTTTGGTCTTTTAAGCCAAAAAATTTCAAATTGTTAAACCCCCATCCGTTGCTATAATCTGTCCAGTGATGTATGAAGAAGCCGGAAGGCAAAGAAAAGCAACTAATGCTGATATGTCTTTAGGCTCTCCTATGCGACCAACAGGTGTTTGAGACACTAAAGCATCAATGGCCTTTTCCCCTTCACAAGTTTTCTGTAAGAAATACATTTGTGACTTAAAAACAACATTGTTGACTTAACAACATGATAATAACAATATATGCAAGAGAAAAGATGAGAATTGTAACTACTTGGGACCACTTCCGCTAAATTTCAAATCAAAATTTCGCTTTAATATATAATCTCACTTATATTAATTTAATTGATTTGAACTTATAAAAAAGAATATAAAAAGAGAAACACTCATATGTACTCTCACACTCTCATTGCTGCCCTATATACACACTTCTTTCATTATTATTTTTTATTTTAATTAAGAATTTAAAATATATATGATTTTGTTCCCTTCTAAGCCTTAGATGAGCGGTAATATTGCTTCTTATTATCAGAAGATAATGAGTTTGAGTATCAAAAATGGACATAAAGATTGCGTACAAGTGACCCTCATCTCTACTCATATAAATCGGAAAGCCTTATGGACCGGAGTATGCCCTTTTTTTTTTTAACTCCCCAAAAATTTTAGTCCACCACTATTAACTACAACAAAGTTAAATATTTTCGTGGGGCAATGTCCCATGTATTTACCAAAAAAAAAAAAAAATTAAATATTTTCCTTGCGTCACCAAGGGAAGCTAAGAAAAATGAGTGTTGCAAATCAATCTTTGACATATGCCACGCTATGGATAAACAAAATGAAAAAATGCATACCATAATGGACTCCAACATTAAGGTCAATACAGGTCCAGGTGCTACAGCATTTGCACGAATATTATCCTTTGCCCATTCTAATGCTATGTTCTTGGTGATTTGATTCATAGCTCCTGCAATAAAATTATATATGCAGATTGTATTAATTATCTTTTTTTTTAACTCAATCTTATCACGTTAGATTTCAAGTTAAGGGGTATGAATAAAAAAAAAAACATACCTTTAGAGGCTGCATAGACAGAACAAATAGGCAAAGCTGTTAAACCTGCAATGGAGGATATGAATACAATGCTCCCGTATCCAGATGCTTTTAGAAGTGGGTGTGCAAGTTGGCACAAGTGGTAACCGGACTCAAAATTGGTACCCATTATTGTTGTTATATCTTCAGCAGTATAATCTGTGATGCTCTTATTTATACTTGTTGCAGCATTGTTTACCTAACAGAAAACCATTTACATCATTTTACATAAAAGAAAGAAGACACTTTATGAAGACACAAAATAACACCTTTTTTTTTTTTTGGGTTTTCATTCATCATTTAACACGACACAAAAAAGTTTACTACACACAATTTTTTATGGGGCCTAAACTTTTTGAAGCAAAAAAAAAAAAAAAAACTAAAGCACGCAAAACGAATCTCTATAACATTACACAATCACTTTTCCTACAACATAACTCTTATAAAACCCTTTTTTTTTTAGGTTAATATCTATAATGCACAGACACTTCAAAAAATTTGATGTGTTATCTCCAACACTTTCCGACACTCCAACATGCATTACAGAGATCAAAAAAAGCTTCAAAGGTTGCATTGTATTGTGTTTTCAGTTCCAACTATTAGATTTGTTGGATTACTATTACCATTTTATTAGATTTAAAATAAATATTTGTGATATCTTATATTTCTTTACAAAATTAATGAGTATTTTAAGTTTAGCTTCATTTTTTTTTGTTAAATTATTGAATATTAAATATAATATATTCTATATAAATTAAAATATTATTTAATATCTAAACGTGTTCTAATGTGTTGAAATCTAATATCTTTTAAAATTAACATATCAGATTGTTAAGTAGTGTTTCCTGTTTGGTGTCGGTACGAGTGCAACAAAGGTTAATATATACTATCCAAACAGTATAAATTACTTGATTACAAAAGTGAATTTGTAAAATTAAGTTTTTTAAAATATAATGAAAAAGGGAAGAACTTACTAGAATGTTGAGCTTTCCGTGAAAGATTGAAGCAACATTTTCCATTAAATTTTCACGTTGGTCACGAGATAGTATATCACATGCTGACCCTGTCACGCTAAATCCTTTGTTTTTCCATTCTTCCAAACATTTATTAATATCTTCTTGATTACGTGCACATATATGCACAGCTGCCCCAAATTCTGCTAACTCTTCTACGATTGCATGCCTAAAATTAAAAATAAAAATAAAAATAAAAATAAAAGAGTAGTTAATAGAAGAAAGTAAAAGCAAAGATATGTAAAAATAAGAGAAAAGATTGAGATTAAAGAACAAACCCTATGCCTCGGGTTCCTCCTGTCACTAGAGCTGTCATGCCATGGAGTGACCATCTTTTGTCTTTCATGCTCAACCTTGTTTCAGCCATCTTTCTTGTTAATGTTGATAAGTTTAAAACGGAATGTTTTATTTCCTCCCTTGGAAAGAACTATGAACAGGTTTAGTGGTTCTCAAATGCCACATAGAATTTGTGGTTCTAAACTCACTCCACCTTATCACTGCGAAGATACCTTGACACCATTGGATTAAAAAGATAATTATTCAAAGAAATATAATTAGTTTTGGGAAAAGAAATATAATTAGTTTCGCGGCCCAATAACGAAGCAAGACAGCGATATATAGGTTATTTTTCATAAATATTTCGTTTTTAATTTTATTTCCTAGATTGTTTTTTGTTTTATGGTTATTGGGTAGTTTCAAAAGTATATAGAACTCCTATTGCAAAGTTCTTTGGTGAATGTATAGATTTAAAAATAAAATTGAGTCGTTGTTTTAAACTAATTGACTCTTTGTTTTATATTTTATATTTTTTGGTACATCGAAGGGTCAAGCCCCAAGGCAACCTGAAAAGCCTTTTTTATTTTTTTATTGCTTTTATAGATCTCTTTGTTGTGCCTTGTTTTCCTGTGGTTTGTAATAGTGGTTGTGACTTTGTGATAATTAGTTGTGGCAGAATCAAACATTTTTGTGAGGGGTGTTGAGTATTTGAAAAGAGAGTCTAGCTCTAAATTGGGCCAGGTTATTTTTTGCTGATTAATTTGTTTTCCGCCCAATTTCAATTATCCAAACATTTTGTGAACAGAAATAATGGACTGCATGTTTTATTTCAGAAAACTAAAGACCCAACACTCAAGGTCCGAAAATATAAGTCTTATAGCAACACTCCTTGTCCAAGAAGATTGAAGGCTCAAGTACAACACCAGCTCTGGCCCAACGACAAAAATGTAAAAGAAAAGAAAACTGAAGAAAAACCTAATCCTTTGTCATTTGGCATCAGCCGTTACCTTGTATGAAGCACCGATACTTCAAAAACCCCGACGTGTCGTGTCCGACACTTTCCGACACTTCGACACTATCACTATGAATATATGCATTTTCAAGATATTAGCTCAAATATGCTTGATCTTTGAAAGATATGTAAGAATATGCAAATGATAGTATAAAAGCTTTCAAAATATGCTTAAGATGTGTACAAATGATGCCGAAAACATTTTAGATTTGTTGGGAATGTATATGTTATGGGCTGGACTCAAGCCCACTCTACATCTCGGCCCAACCCAAGCAAACCCTAGAGCCGGGCTATATAAAGAAGGTAGGTGGAACAACAAGGTACACACGATCTAACCCTAATCATTGAAGATCACACACACACACCTTTGAGGCAAACGCCCTGGTCAGTGTCAGTGATCCACGTTCCTCCCAGATACCTAATCCATAGATATCCAGAGAGGAACATCTGAATCCGAGATCAATCATCCAACCTACGTTGGACACATCTGCCACAGGCAGAACATTGGCGCCTTCTGTGGGGATCGAACCCACGAACCCTAAATTTACCGAAACGAGCGATGGTGAGAACCACAAGAAGTGGCTTCCGTCAGCCTTTGACGTCCAATCAGGGGGAGGATCGGGAAGCAGCAGATCATGATCATCCCCCACCGCCGATCCCAGATCCAGATGCCGTGCACATCAGCGAGGTGCACTCTGACTCAGCGTCCACTCCGGCCTGCAACCCTGATGCGCCTTATATGCAGGGGTTGCAGCCCATCGATGATCTTGGCCGACAAGGCCCGAATCTGGCCATGGATGCCCTCCTACGCCGGATCGAGGAATGGGAACGCCGGAGCGAATTGCAGAGACAGGCGGATGCAATGCAGATCCGCGAGCTGGAGACCCGGATCCGACAGATGACTAACCCAGATCCGGTCAGAGCTGTCAACCGCGTAGTTACAGATCTACGCCATTCGAGCCCTCACATAGCGGATCGGCGACTTACGGAGCCTGCCCCTACCGGCATCCCAGTAGATCCAATCTCAGCAGTTGGTGCACCGGGATCCTGTTTGCAAGGGTCGCGGCAAGGGGGGCAGGGAAACCTGGATCCTAACCAGGTGCCTCGGATGCCTAGGCGTTTGGGCGCACAGGATATGCAAGCGGATGGCAACGCGGCTGCAATACACCGACCCCAGCAACGTAGCCCGGATGATGTTGCGGGAGTGTACAGGCGGAAATACAATAGGGGGTTGTACAATGACAGCCCCTTCTCAAACGAAATAGTGGAGGCTCCCTATCCAGACAATTTAAATCTATCCGAGCTGGTCAAATATGATGGCACACAAGATCCGCAGGTACATCTGGATGCGTTTGACACAGCTATGTATATCAAAGGCATCGAAGAGCCTCTGATTACTAGACTTTCGCAACAACACTAACCGGGGCGGCACAAACATGGTTTTCATCCTTACCGGCGGGGTCCATTCGATCTTTCGAAGAGTTCGGTGGGCGATTCTTGTTGAACTTTGCCACTAGCAAAAAGCAGCCAAAATCAGAGTTCGCCTTGGGCAAAATTAAACAGCAGCCCGGCGAGACCCTGCAGAGGTACCTAGATCGGTTCAAACTAGCCGCCCTCCAAGTACCGGGATTATCAGAAAATGTTCACTTACATCTGGTGATCGCCGGGCTTCACGGCACCTCTAGATTGGCCAAGTCAATTTATAAGGAACCACCCCGAACCTTGGTTGAATTCAACACGCGTTCTAAAAAATACTTAGAACTCGAACAGATGGAATTGGAGAATGTTGACCAGAAGTATCATCCGGGTCAAGCAGACAAGCTAGGAGCCCGAAAGCCGGGAGACTTGCGGGGGAAAAAGCCAGAAGAGCGGTTCCCAACCCGAGGGCGGTATGAGAAATACGCCCCACTGAATGCTCCTCGGTCGCAGATTTGGCGCGAGGTGGCCTCCACAGAAATGAAGGCGGTGGAGAAACCCCGGCCACTACAACATCCAGCCGGCCTGGACCAATCCCGGTACTGTGCATTCCACGACGGGCCAGGGCACTCCACGGACGAATGTTGGCACCTTCGTGATGCCATTGAAAAATATATCCGAGAAGGAAAATTGCGTCAATACCTCATCCGCACTCAGGGATGGAGAAATCGAAAGAGAAGAGGAGGCAAGTTTGTTAACCAGTCTAATGATAAGAAGTTTAAAGACGAGAATCGCGGCAAAAAGCAGGCTCGCGATGACGAGGAGTTCCAGGAACCGGAATTCGAATGCAATGTTATTAGTGGCGCTTTTGGTGGTGGTGGAGACACTATGAATGCCCGAAGAAAATACCTCAGGGAGGTGCTCTCCATCAGAGAACGTCCTAAGTTCAAAGAAGAAGAGCCAGAACCACCGTTACTGTATTTCACAAGGAAAGAACTGGAAGATGTGATACCAGGCCATGTAGATGGATTGGTCATCACCGGGACATTGGTGAATTGTAGGGTCAAGAAAATCTTTTTGGATAATGGGAGTTGCGCTGATGTTATTCTATGGCAGGCCTTCAAAAAGACGAACCTAGATGAGGAAGATCTAAAGCCTTGTAACACGGCTTTAATTGCGTTTAATGGGCAAGATACCATCCCCAAAGAGTACATTGATTTGCGGCTGACATTAGGCACCAAGGAGGCATACAGATCTGAAAGGGTGAGGTTCATTGTGGCCGACTTCCCTTCCGAATATAATATGATTCTGGGGAGGCCAACCATTCACGATTGGGATATGTTGATCTCAACCAAACACCAAAAGCTCAAAATGATCTCCAAACAGGGTACAGTGCTCACCATAGCTGGAGACCAGAAAGAGTCTCGGGACTGCTATTTCAGATCTGTCTGTCTGGTAACGAGGGACCCTAGTACTTCTACTGGAACCAGGCAGCCCGGCAACAACCCAACACCACACAGGTCGGTTCACATGGTCGACTTCGATATGCGAGATGAGGAACAGATGCCACGACCAGAACCGGAAGGCGAACTGGAGGAAATAAACATTGGAGAACCAGGACAGGCCACCAAGATCGGCAAAGACTTGAAACCGGATGACAAACGTTGCCTGGCTGCATGCCTTGATCGTAACCACGATGTCTTCGCTTGGAGGTCATCCGACATCCCTGGGGTTGACCCCGGCTTCTGCTGCCATAAGCTATCTGTGTATCCGGGATCAAAGCCGGTGGCCCAGAAGAAAAGGAATCTCAGCTTAGAACGTCGTCAGGTCTTAGAAGATCATGTGAAAGAGTTGCTGGAAGCAGGGTTCATTCGAGAAATACAGTATACGACTTGGTTATCTAATGTAGTCATGGTTAAGAAGCCAAGCGGGAAATGGCGAGTTTGCACGGACTACACAGACCTGAATAAGGTATGTCCAAAGGATGCATACCCAATGCCGAACATTGATCAGCTGGTTGACAACTCGTCTGGGTTCCATATTTTGTCCTTTATGGACGCTTACTCAGGCTACAATCAAATCCCACTACATCCTGACGACCAGGAGAAAACTGCATTTATTGCAGAGAAAGCAAATTACTGCTACA
>JAVKPL010003297.1:0-19385 GCA_032173675.1 Gastrolobium villosum
GTTTTATAAAAGTTATATCGTAAGGAATAGTGGAATGTTATAGAATTTATTTTACGTGCTGTAATTTTTTTTTTGCTTCAAAAGATGCTGAGCCCCATAAAATATTATATGTGTAGGAAACTTTTTGTGTTTATATTAAATCAAGATAAAATCAAAACCTCCAAAAAATTAATATGAATCTTTGGTATGGATTTCAAACTTAAATGGGACAGCTTACGTCATTCTCTCATGCTA
This sequence comes from Gastrolobium villosum, assembly GCA_032173675.1. Taxonomy (NCBI): domain Eukaryota; kingdom Viridiplantae; phylum Streptophyta; class Magnoliopsida; order Fabales; family Fabaceae; genus Gastrolobium; species Gastrolobium villosum. The sequence continues at coordinate 235 of JAVKPL010003297.1, forward strand.
AGTCTTTGGCAAATCCAGGAGATAAGTTTCTCTCTATAGATTGTCAGGTTACCATACGTCCATACCAACTCAGTAGTTAAAAGGTTTGATTTATTTTATATGGAAGAAGAATAATTAACTTCTAAATTGAGTACTTCTGATTGATTTGTTTTCCCAAAAATTGGATAAACATAGAAGGGAGAAACAATATCTTATTACAAAATATGTAATCCTGTAAAAAAAAAAACTTATCCAAAATGTTTTGGTGTACAGGTAAATTAAATTACTTAATATATCAGTTGTTTATATACGGCTATGAAAATCTAATTGTAGGAAGTATGCTCTGTTTGAATATTCAAATTTGGAAAATAAATAAGTCTAAAAAATAATGAAATGGTAAAGTTGCAAATATAATTATTAATATCAGTTTTGTTTTATTCTATTAAACGCCCTCTAAGAAGTATTACACAGTCTCTGTTTGACAATGCAGTTTGCAAAGAGAGAAAAAAAGTTAATGTGCACCCGAATCACAAAAGGTTTGACGAGACTCAAGTGAGAGAAAAAGAAAAAAAAATTAAGGAGAGAATAAAAAGAGAAAAAAAAATTAATCATTTGGGTGTCAAATCTGATCATGGTCATGTTTTTCATTAATTAAAAATTTTGTTCTGCTACGCAATTTTAATGTCAGCGAAATATTGGGTAGGTCCTCGTCCATGCTTAGGAATGGAGGCGGTGGTAGGTGAAGATTAATTAAGAAAAACGTAGAAATCAGCTGTAATCATCGTATCCAATTCACACAGCACACCCACGCCTGCTTAAAGTGTAGGCTCCACCTCCACCGTTATTCTACGCTTCCCAGTATGTCGTAATTGTTGCACTTCAAGCGAACTAGTGGCTTTACTTGTATAATATATAAAATGGTTTTACAATTTTCAGAGAATTGAAATTTTATATTGTAGAGATAAAAAGAATGTGCGATTTTCACCAAAAAAAAAAAAAAAGTATACGGATTTATGTGTTAAAAAAATTATATGTGGAATCCATGTCTTAGAAAAAATTATACGTGGGACTCATGTCAATGCGAAAATCGAAGGATGTGTAAGAAAATTATAATTCTCATGTTGAATGAGAATTATAAAATCCTATATAAAAAGGTTTGTTATGTGTAATTGACTGGATAGAAACTTTTATCTAGTCACTGAATTATAATAGTATAAAAAAGAATTAATGGTAATAAAGAAAGAGAAAATAAGATAACATCGTAATATGAATCAGTTAATATAAGAAAATAAATAAATAAGACTATGTCGTTTAATATTGACTTGACCATCCAGTGACTGAACAAACAATAAACCCTATATAAAATTCCCATTTTCAACTTTTATTTATCTTATAAACAAAATATAATATATAAAATTATTTATTTGCATTCACTTATCAGCTAACAATTTAAACTATAGAATTCATGTATGGATATGCAAAATAACCAAAAAAATTAAATCGAACCAAACTACTCTTAAAATAATCGGTTTTTAAAATTTGGTTCACGAACCGAACTAGTTTTTAGAATCAGTTTTTAGAACCAGTCTAAGAACCGAACCATTTTGAACCGAACCGTTTTCAAACCGAAACAAATTGATTTTTATAACTTTATTTTTTAAATTTTTTTTAAAAAAAATCTTTTCAAAATAGGGTCGACCCGAACCAATTTCGAACCGAACCGTTTCCAACCAAACTGAACCACTTCCGAATTGAACCAGTTTTGAACCGAACCACTTTCGAACCGAACCAGTTTTTAACCGAACCGAACCACTTTCGAATCGAACCATTTAAATCAATTTGGTTCAATTTTTCAAAAAATTCGATTCGATTTGACCCATGCACATCCTTAATTTTATGATTCTTATATAATATAAGAAGGAATTTTTTCGTACATATCCTTTGATTTTCGTACTAACATAGGTTCCACACATCACTTTTTTTAATATATGAGTTTCACGTGACTTTTTATCTCTATAGCATAAGAATTATATTCTGGCGTGACATGATAATTATAAAACTCTTATGGGTCGTTTGGTGGACAGGATAGGATAATGGTAGGATATGATATGGAACTTATAAGGGTAGGATATGATATGGGGCTGATAAACCCATATCATGTCCTGTGTTTGATAAGCACCTGCTTAGTAATATGATAAGACTATGTAGAAGGAGAAAAGAAAAAGAAAAAAGAAAAAAGAAAATATAATATAATGCAATAAATGTAAATATATTTAGTAGTGTGAAAATATATTGGGTAGCGTGAGAATATAGTGGGTATCCAATATTGATATCCTATCCTATTGAATCCTAACTCAGCTCTCCCAATAGGATAAGAAATCATGTATTGGATAGGATAAAATGAGACAATAGGATAACCTAATCATATTCTATTGACCCACCAAACAAGAGATAAAAGTAGGATATGATAAATTATCTTATCTTATCTTCCTTATCAGGTTCTTCAAACATACCCTTAAACTATTGAGTTTACTTGTACAAAAAAAAAAACTAAGTTTAATAATTTTCATATTATAATTGATGAATTTATCTACTATATATACATAAAAATATATGAGCCATATTTTCATTCTTTTCTTTTTTTCTCCTCACATTGACCTATACAAACATCACATATTTTTATGTATGTATAAAAGATAAATTTATCTCTTGTTACATAATAAACATAAAATCCTAAACTATTAAGAGTCATTTCTTAAAAGAAGTAAGATGGTAGCTAAGTTGGAACCATAAAACTGCGCAGGTGATATTGAAAAACATGTGTTTGATATTCTCCAGTGTCATTTTATGGAAGGAGTTTAAAATTTTAATCCCAGAGTCTACCTTAATCACACTAATTACAAAACGGTAAATTAATTAGAATATCTTAAAAAAATAAAAATAATTGCATAATACTTCAGAGAAAAAAACAAAGAAAGAAAGAAAGAAAGAGTTGGTTGCACAACACACACAAAAATACAGACGGATGGGCGTTAGGTCAGTTTCGCCTGCAAATTTAATATCATTCAAATTTCAACTCATATATTAAAAGTGTTGACGAATCATCGGGAAACCTGTGCCACTTTGCTACACTGGTTTAGCATAACTTTGAAAACAATAATTCATAATTAAGTTGAATTAACCACAGAAGTTTGGTGGGCTCTGAATGACTTCCACAAATAGAGTTCATATAATCATTAATTTAAGGATCCTGATAATGAACATCTAAAAGCACTAATTAAATTTCACCAAAAACTGTACCCAAAAAAAAAAAATTCACCAAAAAAAAAACACCAATTAAAGAGTATTTCATACGTTTTATCAAATACTCTTTATTATCTATATAAAGAAACAAACACTGAATATATTTAATAATTTTATTATAAATTTTGATTCGGTATATGTTTTATGGGAAAAAAGTTTCTGATATTACTTTAGACAACTTTGTTTAATGTTCATCGAAGCGACGTCATTTAGAGGTTGAAAAATTTAAAAATTATAACGATAAAGACTATTATAACCTCGAAATAAATCAAAATAACAAAAATACCATAATTTTCGTCCCAAAATAACATCATTTCAATAAACATTAGATAAAATTATCTAAAATAACTTTAGAAAAAACAAACTCATGTTTTATTTATTTAAAATGAATAAATTCCTTAACTTAATATAATTCATAGCTGGATTTGCGGTGCAGTATGATGATTCCCTAAGCATATGGGGCAGCGCTAAAACAATTATGACCATTGTCTGTACCGTAAATGGACAAATGCAAAATCGCCAATGAGATAGCCGCCTCTATATTTTTTATTATAAACGACCACTTGATCTGAGTTTTTTTTTTTTGTTATTGTAAAATTTCTTCTCGAGCACTGCGTAATGGTCACTGATAACTTAGCAAAAAGGAAAACCAAGATTCCAAGCCTGTTGTTAAGTTCCAAACTATGCGTAATCTGAAAATGTTTTTTAAATATAAATCAAAAGTTACAGTTACAGTTAGTAAAGATATTTTTAATATAATTCAAACAATCTAGATATAATTTGTTTTTCTTCAAATTAATATATTAGTAGCATGACTTGACTAATTTATTTATTATTATTATTTCTGTCGATTCTTTCTTAATTATTAAAAAGATTGTATTTGCCCCTGCAGACTAGATAATGACGGCATAGTATTTCATCATGCATTTTCACATTTTTGTCCCTCATTAATTATTTAAGGATTTTATAATTCTAGAATTGAGTTTTTCCTACACACCTTTCAATTTTCATGTTGACATGGGTCCTACATATGATTTTTTTAACACATGGGTCCCACATGTTTTTTATCTCTACAACATAAGATTTCAATTCTCATTCAACATGAGAATTATAAAACTCATTATTTAATAATCATTTTGTCCCTCACTCAGAACTATCTACCAATCTGTTCCTCTTTAATTGATTAAGTCAAAAATTTAATCGATTAAATGATCAAAATAGGCAAAAAGCGTTGACTTGAAGATTTAGTCGATTAGATCTCCTTATTTAGTCGATTAAATCTCCCAATTTTTTCTGATAAAAAGGAAGATTTAATCAATTAAGTTGAAGAGTTAATCGATTAAATCTTTATTTGACCATTTAATCGATTAAATATTCAATTTAATAGATTAAAGATGAATAGATTGGTAGATAATTTACAATTAGGGACAAAATGATTATTAAATAATTAATGAGGGACAGAAGGACGAAAAAACCTTTCATCCAGGCCAGGTTTTATTGGTTCATCTGTGTATAATTAATCCGTTTAACAGAACAAGCGAGTAACGTGTGATAAAAATTTAGAAAAAGGTCTTATAATGAACATGGTGGAACCTCGGCAGTTAACACCTTATATTGAAATAAGAATTACATGAAAATTGGAATTCGTCTTCACTGATTAACTTAGTCAAATATAAACACATTAGAGTTTAGTGCTCTTACAATACAAGATTACATCTCGAGTAACTTCATATAGCAAATCCCTCTCCTCTCCCCGTCATATTACATAAGATAAGAATAGTCAAGTTTTTTGCACGAGGAGCTTCAGTTGAGAAGTTTGAAACGCCTCTGAAGGCTATTACTGCTGATCATGTATTCATGTTGTATCGGCGGAGAGGAAGGTGATACCAACTTTTGATATTTATTATGGGGTAATAATGTGTTTATAAACTTTTTTTTGGAATTTTTTATAAATTACATTATCTTTTCCCGGGAAAACATAATGTAACCTGCCCTTTATTAAATTAACAATAACTTTTTAAATAGACACATTTTTTATCAAATTAAATATAATTTTTAAGTTCCTAATCATATAAAATGTAAATGATATAACTCTTAACGATAAAAATTAGAGTTATATTTATCTCATTTTACATGAAAGAAATAATTTTTCTACACACGCAAAAAAAAGGTGAGTCTCACCATTTTTTTCTCTCCTCTTATTTGTGGGTCTCACTTATCTCGGTCCTCGCATGTCTGAATTGAATTTTTTTTTTTTAATCCATATAACTTTTTAAGATTTACTTACTGTAAGAATTATTTTTTATTGTTAGAAAGTAAAAATAAAAATAGAAATTAAATAGCGTTATTCACATAGGCAAAATATGTCAGAGGGCACAATAAAACATGTTTTGGAATTTCTTTTTACCAAATTCTCTCCAAATTTGTCTACGCATAGATCTAGTAAAGTTACATTAAAGAAAACAAAAAATCATATGATTTCGACGCGAGAAAAATATTTATCCTTTAAAATGATATAACTTATATCTTTTTACTCTTACAAAAAAGTGAGACCCACACCTTTATTTTTTTTGTCAACTCTCTTCTCCTTTATCTATTTCTTTCTCTCTCTTAAAATGACATAATTTTACATCCTAAAAAATGACACTTGAATAAAAAATTATTGTCTTTCAAAATTTTCCCATAAAATTTCCAAAATTTTATGCTACCTGCCACACTTTCACAGAAAGACTTGATTGTTTTGAGCACCGTACTTGCTGGAGCTAGTAACTGAGTTTAGTGGCCTTAAATAACATGCCATGTAGGCTAACCAAATTTACTAACAGTTATAACATGCTTGGACGTGTAGCAGTCTAAAAAATTGTTTCAATCGCATGGCATTTTACAATTTTTTTTTTTTAAAATGTGGCCGGGTCACTGTCCCACACATTTCTCTTCCTGGAGGTAATTATTCACAAATTTTTTTTTTCTTGAAACTCGCACACATTGTTTAAAATTTCATTCATCGCCGTTTGAATAAAATATAAGAAAAATATTTATCCTCTTAAATGACATAATTTATATTCTCTCACTATCTATTTCTCTCTAGACATAACTTTATATCATTTTAAATGACACACACTTTACCCATAAAATATTTTGACCTTTTTTAGTATTGCTACTTGTGTCGGCAACGAGAGAACCTTGGAACAGTACGTTGCTTGTAGCACATCATTGCTCTTAAACTTTATATGGGCACGATTCAATCTCTTTTACTGAATGGCGTCAACATTATGGTAAATTCTGAAAACAAACAAAAAACATTACAGGATAGTGCACAGCATTTCAGGCACGTGATGAAGTATTTTCTGTCAGCATTTGAAATATGAATGATAATATGTTGTGTGTCTATGGTCATAACATGTGCCGCATGCTACTTGCTACTGAAATGCAATATGACATATATTTTCTGTTCTTTTAACTAATACATGCTGAAGCATATATGGTGGTTGCTAGTGAACATAATAAGTTGGCATCGTTCTTTCGTATGAACTAATAGCACCTTCTTACCTTTCACGGATTCTTACATAATCCGTCCGCACAAAGGTTCGAGGTTGTCTCTCATAGTTTCAACTCACTTAAAAGTGAAATAGTGTTACATCAATGATTTTATATTATATATTTTTTTAAAATTTATCTTAAAAGAATGTTATTTTGAACTTGAAGCGTGAATAATATATGAGATCTGTACCTGGTATTATGGGATCATAAAAGCTCTGATATCATATGAATACACTATTTCAAATTATGTTAGGGATAAGGATTAAGGACAATAATAAGATATATAATATTTAAATTATGAGTTTGGTGTTTATCATTTTAAATGATATAAATTATGTCATTTTAAGAGAAATGGACACAAAAAATGAAAATCATGGGGAGAAAGTGGGTGATTTTTTTTTTAATTTAATTTTTATATAAAAATTTATTATTTTATTTCTATCTCTCTCTTAAAATGACATAACTTTATGTCATTTAAAATGACAAACATTTTTCCCTTAAATTATATAAGAATTTTATTAATCTCATGTTAAAGGAGAGAGTTATCTTATGTCATAGAGATAAATTTGTGGGCTCTACCACTTGGACAAATAAAATAAAAGAAAAGAAAAAGGTGACACAGTTATCGAAGAGTGTGTAAGAGAGAAAACTTATCTCATCTAAAATGAGAATAGTTTTTCCCATTATATAAACGACTTCTATTTCTATCCTTATCTATTAATTGCTTAGTTGGTTGTTTCTATTTTATGTGTTAGTATTAGTCTTGTATTTATGCGTCTATGTATAGATGTATCTCCAATAATAAAAATAACTTCGATTTTCCAACAATTTAAAAGTTTAAGTCGCATTAGTAATTTTATATTATATTTCAAGTTTTGTCTCGGCTAGTCAAGGTCTGGATTTATATATTTAAAATTGATTGTTGGAATCAGACTTAAAAAAATCAAAACACAATGAAGAGACCCTACGATTTGAAAGCTCATTCTTTAATCTTTATTCTCTCTCTAAAATTGGTTTTGCCAATTGAATGGGGTTTTCCCAAGTCTTGAGACTTTTGAACTCGGAAAAAGAGTTGTCAGTGAACTGGGTATTTACTATTTTTTTAATGCCCTTGCTCTTGGAACTTGTTGTTCTGCAACGGTACTTAAAAAAGTTTATGATTTTTACCTGGTTATCATCTATAGGAAATTGTTCTCTTTTTTTTTTAGAAACTGGAGTTTGCTTGTACTAAATTTACTTATCCCCCCTTGCTGGGATGGGGATTTCATTTTTGGTGTTGTTTGCGCCACATTATGTCTAGTATTCAGCTGAATATTTTATGAACACATTACCATAATCTTAATATTGTTGTTCCTTTTTACTTATGTGATAGGATTTCTGGTGTATGTGTATATGTTCTTTACAGTGATCGTATTGATCGATGAAGAATTGCATAAAGGAATCTAATTTAAAAAATATTCCTGGAATTTAATTTGGCTAGCTATTGCATTCTTTTGTCCATGTTAATTACATTCTAACTTGGATTGGCATATTTCTCAGCATTTGACATGGAAGTATGGAACCATTTCAGTATTCTGTCTTATTGGGGAGAAGTATTTCACCATCAATGAAATTGTAATTTACGGGATACTTAAATGATTTTCTTACTTTTCTTTTTTCAAACAAAATCTTCATCTGCTTGTCATGAAGTTCTTCAAATATAGAAGTCATGGACAGTAGTGTAGTTGGAATCACCAGAATGGAAGTTGGAACTATTCTGAACATATAATTTCCTTCTGGGTCATGACAGGATCTAGCTCATCATTTCTGACCCAAAAGGGCATTATAAAAAAAGCCTTCTGATTCATAATTTAACTTGTTAGATATATAATTAAAAACCATTCATGTGCCTTCATCTAATAGCTTAAGTTTTTGGGAGAGTTGGTGTTATTCCTTTGTTTAATGACTGTGGTCCCATACCAACCTTGGCTTGCTCCTTGGTTTTTGGAGGAGGAGGATGAGCTAGTGATGACTTATTGGAGAAAATAACTAGAATTAAAAGTAGTGATTTGTGTTTTTAAAATTCAAGTTATTAGACCATGTGATATGAATCTTGATTTACATTAAGTTTAGACTTTTATCTTTTTGATACATGATGACTTCGCGTATGTTATTATGTATGTTGATATTTGTCACTTATTAAATGATTGAATCATGTTATTGTGTAGGAGGATGCATATTTTTATGCTATTATTGAGCTAAGATTCTTATAATTTGCTATTTGGAAAATTGGCTTTCCAATTCATGATTTGATAATAGTGGTTATTGGGGTTACTGCATGAAATTGTTAAAGTCATGTTGAGCAACAAGGTTTATTTTTCAATTGATTTGTTTTGGCATGAAAGTCTGAGATTCTTGTTGAAGTCTGTTAATTCTTGGGAAGATATATGTTACAGAAAATACCATGTTTAGCAGTTATGCTTTATGTATCTTAACCTTTCAACAATGCTAGTATTAGTTACTTTCTATTTCGATCTTTAATATCTTTAACTGGGTTACAGGGTTCAGCTGAAGTTTTGCATACTAGAAGTGATGCATTTGCTGCTCTTAAAAGATTTAGAAATGTACTTTTGGATGGAAAACCCATGAAAATTGAGATTGTTGGTGCCAATGCAGAATTGACAATATCTGCTCATGTAAATGTCACTGGAGTAAATGGGCAGAGGAAGAGGACAGTTGTAATGACGAACGTCATTCCAAGTGAACATAGAGACTTCTATGTATATATTCCTATATTGTGTAAGTAGTGGATGTTCTTTTGGAATTTTGGATCAAAACTACATGCTTAACACATTGCAATAAAAATTTAACTTGAGTTTCTTTTAAAATCATTCATTTTTTTTCTTTTTATATAAAAAGAATAAATATTATTTTGGATTGTATGCTGATGTTAGCAGTGTTGCAGGCCTGGAGGAGATCAAACTGATGGTCTTTCGGTGCTTAATCATGGTTCTGCGTAAGTTTTTATATCATTAATAATATAATTTGTTATTGATGTTACTTTTTACTAAATGTGTGTTTTCGACTTCATAGAAATTGGATGATTAATGTTTTCTTGTGTTGTTATATGCCATATTAATATAAAGATTTAGGACATTTATGTCGCTTTTGAAGTCTGTGTACGGATCTCTTTAGTATAGGACAAATGGATTTTGTTGTGATATTCAAATGACTCTGGTGAAGGGCCGGCTTGGCTCAACGGTAAGCTTGCTTGCCGTGGTGTGTCAGGTCGCGGGTTCGAATCAGCCTCTCTGCAAAAAGCAGGGGAAAGGCTGCCTAGAGTATTCCCTTTCCCAGACACTCACGAAGGTATTTGAACTGGATCGGCCCTTTTATTCAAATGACTCTGGTGGATATGCAAAGAGATTGGCAAATCCTGTTTTATGTGTCATTTTTGTTTTTCCTAGTTTTTTCATGTTGTGGAAATGCAAAGAGATTGGCAAATCCTGTTTTATGAATCACTTTTTATTTTTCCTAGTTTTTTCACGTTGTATTGAGTAACTCAATGGGATATTTGTTCAGGAATAAATGTGTACAACTATAAGAAAAGAAAGCAGAAAATGTGCAGACACATACTTCAAGGGATCGGTACCTTTCTATAACTCCAAAATATCTACCCCTCTTGTTTTCCTATTTTCCACTCACGCGTGCAGGGTGGTTATAAGCTTATAATTCAAATTTCAATTTTAGTCCACATTTACATCATGCTTTTTGCCTTGAGTTTTTTATTCTCTATTAGCTTTTTTATTTCCCTTAAGTTATACCTTTCGTAATTTTTGAACCTCAGTACTGTTGAGATATATAGTTCCACATTGGTTGTATGTGCAACTAATGTGGAGTTTATAAGGCCTTGGGCACTCCTACCCTTTGAGCTAGCTTTTGGGGTGGTGTATCCCAAGGTTCTTTACATGGTATCAGAGCCTCGCTGTCCCCCACTTTCTCTTGTGGACTCTCTTAGCACAGGTAGGTTGGGCCTGTTACATCATCCACTCTTCAAGCCCAATGGGCTCTCGTGTGAGGGGGGTGTGTTCAGATATATAGTCTCACATTGGTTGTATGTGCAACTAATGTGGAGTTTATAAGGCCTTGGGCACTTCCACCCTTTGAGCTAGCTTTTGGGGTGGTGTATCCCAAGGTTCTTTAAAATACATCCTGTCATACTCTTTTAATTTTTAATAAGATTTTCCTTCTTTTATTTAGGCAAATTTTTTTTCTTTGTTGTATTACTTTGGTGTCTAATATCTTACTATTGATGTTTTTGGATATTTATGTCTTTCTCTTATTAGCATATGATGCTTTTGGGTAGGATAAGTAAATGAAGGTTAACTTCATTTGGGTTACAATACCAAAATGTTTTTTTCTTTAATATTTTAAATACCAATCAGTATGTTAGGTGTGTAAGATGTTATTTTAGATGCACGTTGCAAGACACTACGTGAAATAGTGCCTTCAATATTTAATAAAATAATTACACACCAAATCTAGAGAAGGGCATAATGGCACTTCTGTACACAAGTACGATGCTTGCTTGCATGGTGGTGTTGGCATTCTGGGTATAATTTTTGGGCACAACTTGTCTTCCATCTTCTTGGGACATTTGGATAGCTTGGCAAAGGAGAAATGGACAGCATTGTCTTCGTGGGTTAGGGCAGTGAATACCTTCCCTGTGATTTAGATTCCCTGGTTACTCACAAAGGTTGTGAGATAAACGGAGAACTGCTGCGGCAAGATGCTTTGAAAGAATAAGAACTTGTTTAAATTCGACATGAGATTTTAATATTAGCCTTCGTGTCCCCGTTGAAATAGACTGGGAAAAGGCCTGCCTATGCCATAAACTATTTTGTTTTGCCGAATCAATAAACATCATTCTCAGTTCACCATTATTTTCATTCTAGGCCATTCTCGGAGTTTTTTTGGGTATTTATGGGCCTATGGTGATTAAGTATTAATGATGGATACGGGTTAATAGTGATATTTAATGGATTATCTAACTATCATGTCACATTACCAAAAAAAAAATTTCTTGGAAACACAGATTTGGATGGGGTTTACTACTTTTTTTTTTTTTTTTCTTCACTTTTTCAGAGAGAAAGTGGAAGCAAGAAAGAAAAAAATAAAAATCAATGGAACCCATCCAAATTTGTGTGTGTAGGAAAAAAAAAAATGGTTATGTGACATAATAGTTATATAACCCATATTTAATTTAGGGATTTGATTTTCTCATGTTGTATGAGAATTCAATTCTTATGTTGTGACTCAATTAGTGGTGGGTCTCATATTTATTAAAAAAAAAAATTTACATGCAAATCGAAGGGTCACTAACATGAGCTCATACAACATGAGAAAATGTTTCCCCTTGGGATAAACTAATCTTATGTTGAAGGGGGATAGCTTCTCTTATGTGGGTGGCACAAAATTAAGGTGGGTCCCATTTTGATTTTTTTCTTTTCTTTTTTATTTTTTAGTGGGACCCTCATTAAGTTTATCTCATAGATACTCTAACATGAGATTAATTTATCCCTTAATTTATTGTTTCGGCATCATAATCGTCTATTTTGATAGTGGGACAAAGGATAACAATCAACCCCACCTTCAATTTAAACAAGTTCTTGTCATTCTTGAGGATCTTGCGCATCAGTGCTCTGTTTCACAACCTTGGGCAGTGCATCTCAATCAATCAATTGAGATTTTACCATAGAATGCTACGAGAAGGCTATTGCTTTCTCTTTTGTAAAGTGATCTAGATGTCCCAACAGTGAAGGAGACAAGCCACACAACAAAGATTTTATCTCGAATGTAACAAGGCTCCATCAACATACTTCGTGCTTATGTGACAGAATGCACCATGCCCTCTTCTAGATTTGGTACGAGGGTTAATAATATTTTTAAAAATATTGTAGGCATTATTTCACTTGGTGCCTTGCAAGGCACCACGTGGAATAACATCTTGCACACTTGGCACGACAGATTAATATATTTTTTTGGTAAATTCTTTTATTAAAAAAAAATTCTGGTTTTGTTGCTTAAATGAAGTTAACATTCGATTAAGTATGTTCTACCCTAAAGCATTATATGCTAAAAAGAAAATGACATGTATTGTCCGAAGGTATCATTAGTAAGATATAGTTTCATTCAGGTTTAGATACAAATTTAATATAATGTAGCATTACTTCCATCTTCTTTTGATTATGGTAATAAGTTCGTTTATAGAGAGAAAACAATTGCCTGAGCAGATTGAGGAAAACCTTATCTCAAAAAATTAGTTATGCTGTAGAAAATTAAGATTCAAACCATGATGCATTCATCTGTATATCTCAACACAAAAGTGAATTATAGGGCTCATACAGTACTGAGGTGTATTTTATGATAGATTAAGAGGTTATTTGTAGGGGGTAGAAAGTAGAAAGGATGATGTGAACTTGAGCTGCAAGTGTAATCAGCGTCCACGCTTACATGTTTTGGAGTGGGTTGTGGAAGTGAGATCCGACCCCCTGTGCTGTACTTATTTTGCTTTCTTCTTATATAGTTGTATATATATATATATATATATATATATATATATATATATATATATATATATATATATTTCTGAAATGATATCAGTATGTATCTCTGATCATATACCAAAGTTATTCAATGAAATTACAGCTCTGGTTCCAGTTTTGTATCCGTGAAACTTCTGAAAATGGTGTAGACTTTATTTAAATTTGCTCAAGTAATGGACCAAACATGTGACGTGCCCATTCTCCTAAGACATTTGACGTCCAATATATATTGGTTTCTATTAGTCATTTTTAACACCCCTCTTGTTCTTGCTCAAAAGACCTGTACTAATTAAAAGATGATGTTTCTTTTTTATCAAAGAAGAAATATCATTAAATTATGAGGAGGGATATTCTCACTACCAAAATTTCTCACTACTAACTTACTACTTATCCAATCACCATTAGATTAACATTTTCTCTCTCTCTTCAAAAACCTTTTAACATTCTCTCTCTTTGATCCAATGGTGATATGATGAGTAGTGAGTTAGTAGTAAGAATTTTTGGTAGTTAGAATATCCTCACTCTTAAATTATATTGCTAAGTTTATGCATAGGATATGACATCTTTCTAAAAGAAAACAACATGAAATAATTAAGAAAAGCATGAATGACACCTAAAACAAGACTTATCAATTTCTTTGGAGTCATTTGAAGAGCAAAACAAGTTCCTTACCCACTGCAACCTCGTCGAAGCCCGCAACACTGCTAATTTCAGCACACAATCCAAAATAATGTTTATTCTGTTTATGAGAAATGAATGATTTTAAAAGAAGTTTTGCAGAATTTTAAGTTAATCTTTTTTCACAACGAACATCCATTAAATTACACAACAGGTGAACACATATGGAAATATATACATAGAGAAGTCTCTGCTCAATTGTAATAACATGCATCATTACAACTGTCCTCTTCCTCTTACTAATGCGCGATTTTAACATGCTGTTGAGTTTCTTTAATGCTGAATCCTCTCAGAACTGGGTATTTTGTAGTATTCCATAATCTCAAGTACATGTATAAGCATCCACGTTTTGTGAGCTTGCCTTGGCAATGTCGTAAGATGATAGCCGCGCATAAACCATAAGTGGGTCAATAATTCTTTTGATGTAATTTTTTTAAAAATTGCTCATATAATATTATTTTCAGATATAATATCATTCTAATGCAATGAGTATTGAATTTTATTTTTGTGAACTTTCACGTGTTGCAAATTAAAAAGGTTAGAAATTAATCTTGAAAAAATTAGTTACAATTTAGTTGTGACTAGTTTCATTTGATCAGTTGCTCACACCTTTCATGTGCAACTGTTATGAAATTAGTTATATATTAGACTAATCTCTTATGAATAGAGTGTGAAACTCACTGTTTATCCAAAAAAAAAAAAAGTGTGAAACTCACTATATTATATTTGAAAATGACATCATTTAGAAAAGGGATTAGACTTTTACCAAAAAAAAAAAAAAAGAAAAGGGATTAGAAAAGGGATTTGATTTTCTCATGTTGCATGAAAATTCAATTCTTATGTTGTGACTCAACTAGTGGTGGGTCCCACATTTATTAAAAAAGAAAAAAGAAAATAAAAACTTTATACGCAAATCGAATGATCGATCACAACATGAGAATTAAATTCTCATGAGAAAATATTTTCCCTTTAAAAAATCGCATATTTTAGTCGTTTTGCCATGGGACCTTACGAACAGAATCAGTCATTCTTCCACCAGTAAGAGTACTACCTGGCACACGGGAAGCTTCTGTCACGTCCTGTTCCCATAACCAAGTGACATATCCAAGGAAGAAGCGATTGCAATTGAAATTAACAAAGAATTTAAATTCTTCAGGAAATTATGATAATTTAGGCCTCCAAAAATAAGGAAAGGAAATTACCTCCATCAGTTTATTGTAAAGAATATACGCATACACCAGGTACTAGACAACAGAACTAGTAGTAACTAATGAGAAACGACAATATTGAGATTATTGTAATGTGTTCATAAAATATTCAGTTGAATTCTATACATGTGGTTTAATCTATACTTTAAACAAATACCATATGGAATCTCGGCCCCAGCACAGCAACCCCCAAAAGTCCACAACCCAGCAGTCATCAACTAGCAGATACTACTAGGATGAAAATCATAAACTTTTAACAGTTACAGCACAAGAAGTTTCAACAGCAAGGGCATTGAAAAAAAATAGCAAAGACCCAGTTCACAACTCAAACTTGAAGTCTCAAACCTGAAGCCGAAAACCCCAATCAAATTCACAACCCAATTCGCAAAACTCAAAAAGTAAAAAGAAAGACAGATTACAAGCACTAGGATTCATAGTTGCACTGTGTCCGGAGTATAAAGACATGAAATTACCTATAGAATATAGCAGAAGCGAGGGATGAAAATGTAGAAGGAAAACCTAGTATTAGAATGGAAAAGACATGAGTGTGTATTGAGGGGCAGATGCTTCGACAAGAAGAAGCAAGATTACTAGATTTTTAATGGAAACAGAGACGAAACATCCATGCTTTTTTGTGGATTTTAGGGTTTCTGCATAAGCAAGAGCTTTTGGGGGGCAGTTTCCAAGCACCAGCACGTTATATGGAGAATTGCTTAAGTTGCCTTGTAGATGAAATCCAACCACTTGTTTTTATTCCAAAAATAAAATAAAATTCGAAAAGCTCAGCTCATGAAGCTTCCTCTGAGAATGTCTTTTATCAGCTCCCATCTGATACAATACAATCTTTCATTTTTGGCACATCAGCAATCATACTTTCCTATCACTCCATATTTTCACTAGCCTTGACTCGAATTTATCATTTTCATATTTGCTAGCAACACAGCATCCAGGATTAGTTGTTCACAAGGTCTTTATACACACGCCAGGCATTATCCATCTTTCTTTCTTTTTTTGAAAATGTGGCATCATATGAAAAAAAAAGGTGGATGCGGGATATCTCACCCAATCTTTTAGCAAGATGGGTGTAGGCTTTCTTAACAAGAAGCATATTGTGTTTTAAAACAATCGTTTCAAAACAAAAAGCATCAGAAGATACTATACAAATATGCTTCTTTAAGTAATTTATTCCTAGAGCTCTGTATCCAAACAACTATTAACAGCACCAGCTATCAGGATTCATGACAAAGGCAGAGACATAAATCACCAACACCTAAAACTTCAACCACACTGTCTGCTAGGAAATTCTTGTAACATACACACAGTAACACAGGGAACAATCAGTAAACTCTTAAACCCTTGTGTTCACTGAAAACAAAAGTAAACTTGGCCAGCTCTCTGAGACCCCTATATTACCTCCCAAAAGATAAAAAAAAAAATCTGTTGCTTTGTTTGCGCTTCACTATCTCAGCACAATCCATGAAATGACAAAATATATGGATAAATAAACTTCGGGTTTTATTTTTCTTATGTTGCATGAGACAAATTGTCTCATGCAACACACACAAAAGTGGATGGGCCCATTTTTTATTTTCTCTCTCCTTTTTTTAGTGGATCCACTCACTTTTCTGTGTGTTGCATAATTTGTCTCATGTAACATGAGAAAAATAAAACCCATAAGTTTCACAACTTCTTCATTCATGAGCATGCCATAGTGACTAATGTCACGAGAGATGAACAAGCTTGTTAACAGCAGAATCCAGAGCATCAACGTGCCTTCTTAGGATTTTTCTTCAAACCATTAAGGAGATTCCATTGAAAACTAGGATTAAATCAAGCAGAAAAAGAAGGACTATCTAACATTCCAAAGTGCTCCTAAGAAAGTCTTGAGCAGAAAAAGAGAATATATAAACCTCCCAGAATAATAGAAACAGCAGTACATTACAATATATATATATATATATATAAGGTAGGATCCTTTGACACCTCATCTGAGAGCCATTAGATCAAAAAAAATCAATGGCGTCACATGCTTACAAAGCAGAGTCGTTATCTTTTTTTGATCTAATGGCTCTCAGATGAGGTGTCAAATTTCAAATTTAACACTGGTGTCAAAGGATTCTACTTCTATCTCTCTCTCTCTCTCTCTATATATATATATATATATATACATATATATATATATGTATATGGGGTAGGATATTCTTACATCGGTGTAAGAGTTAGAAGCCTTACACACAATCTTAACCATTGATCCACTTGTATCCAATGGCTCACATTACTAAAAAATTTGAGCCCTTGAATATAAGTGAGATCAACAGACAAGATTAAAAGTATAACTTACACTGGTGTAAAATGATCCTCACCCTATATATATATATATATATATATATATATATATATATATATATATATATATATATATATATATATATATATATATATATATATATATATATATACTGTGGGTGAGATGAATGCTTAGCCTATCAAGATGCATGAAGAAAAAGGTAAAATAAAATAGCTAGCAAATATTAAATCAATTTGTATTTTGGATACAGTTGGGACGCTAGGCCATCAATACTCTTCATCTCCTCATTCAATCTGCACCCCCTCAAGAAAAAAAGGGTTAGGAACTAGCCAACTTCAACATGATGCTTCAGCTACTTTCTTTTAGTTTCTCTTACTATAACTTGAATATAAACAGCAATAAACTTAGAATTTAGTATTTTCCGGTGCAACTATCTCTCCAACCCAAAAAGTTTCAGAAAAAATAATGTTGCAAAAAGAGAAATAAAAGTAAAATTGACTATATGTTTTGCATAAATAATTATAAATATCATAAAACAAGATAAAGATAATACCTGAGACATGAATTAATATAGCGGTTTCCTTTTGTTGCTGCATCAAGCACTGCAAAACACAAATACAAGGTTAATAAAGTAATTGGAATAGGTTAGAAGTGTAGCTGAGAATAGAGATGTAGTTGAGAGAACCAGATTCCTGAAGGCGACCGGTAGCATCGGTGAAGCAGTGGATGTGATGGAGTGAGGTGGAAGTAGCTTGTGAGAGTGCCAAACGGAGTGACGCGAACAGAGAAGTGAAGCTCTCTGCGATGGCCAAAGAATCTCTCTCCACAACCTCTATCGCTCTCATTATTTCCCTCTCATTATTGAAGGCCGTGCTGTCATCCGATACTACTGATATTGGGGTTTCTCTTTCTCTTTCTGTTTCTGTTTCTCTGTCACCCATTTGATCCAACAAACCAAAAACTGCTAATAGTTAGTTATAATTGCAACGCAGAGACGAAGGTTTTGATCGGAAGGATTGAGTTGATGATTCAAATGTCCAGGTTTGTCCTCTATCCTTATTCTAATACCTCGCCTCCGGTACAAATCAGGGTTTCCAGTAATTTTATATGAATCTGTTTTTATCACTCACAACAATATATGAGCCACCTAAGATTTCTGATCGGTCGTGTGCGATACTTATCGAGAGACATTCCAATACTTCCCGACATTCCAATATTTGTTGTTGTAAAGACTTAAAAAAAATTAAAGATTACGTTACGTTGCATTTTAAATTCTAATTATTAAATTCATTGGATTACGATTACTATTTTATTAAATTTAATATAAACATTTGAGATATTTTATGTTTCTTTGCAGAATTAATGAGTATTATAAGTTTAGCTTTATTTTTTGTTAAATTACTGAATATTAAATATAATATATACTACATAAATTAAAAATTTATATAAAATCAAAAATGTGTCCTAACATATTGAAATTTAATATTTTTTAAAATTAACGTGTCGGTGTCATATCGTGTCTCGTGTCCGTTTCGTGCAACATAGCTTACA
>JAVKPL010003298.1:0-19238 GCA_032173675.1 Gastrolobium villosum
CAAGCTCAAAACAGAGCAAGAAGGTGCTCTTGAGCTCTCCAGTCAGCTCCAAAGGTGCAGACACCAAGGTGAACGAAAATGAAGGTCAAGGTTGGTCCTTTCTCACCAAAGGTAGCTTCTTGGAGTTACAACAACCAAGCATAAGGCCCATACCCTCTCCCAAGCTCAAAGTCAGCACCTCGCTTACACAAACTGACCCTCTAACTCAGAAACAAGGTCACCAACACACTCCTAATGCTCACTCTCACTCAACACAAGTGTTTAGGTGGAGATTCCATGGAAGAAATGACCTCAAGGCTCAAGAAATGGAGAAGAGACAATGAAACAGTGCACAAGCTGACCAACCACCAAAATCTCACGTAGGAGGAGTATTATGGCCTAGGGTTTAGTGCCAAGAGATGTATATATAGCCACTTAAGAATTAAACACACAGTATTATCATTAATTGCTATGCTTAGCATTTTAATCCCAAACTTGAGTCTGAACCTGCTCATTTTTCTAAGATTTTTCATATTTTTATTTTATTTTTCCCAGCATCTTTCTGGTACGCGCTTTTCCATAGCCAGTATCAGTTCTGGCACCAGTTTTCATTATCTTGACTTGAGACTTGTTTTACATTTTCTAAATATTATTCTAGGAATATTCATGCACTTATTATAATTTTTCGGGATATTTCACCGGTACGCATTTATACGGGTAGCAGAACCGGTATCTGCATTTTTCGTCCGAAAAGCGACTTTCAGCATTATTACTCACTTACTATAATTATTAAAGCCTCATAATAATTATTAGGGTCAATTATGGAATTATTTCCTAATTCTCACATTTAATTAATTAATTTCCTTAATTAACGGTGCAGGTTCTTACACACACGGGGTAAGATCTCTAAAAAAATCTCATTAAAGCAAGGGGTCCTCAAAGATCTCTCCACCCCAAGCTCACTTATATGTGCAATATAAGTTTCAAAAGACAATAGCAATATAATTTCATAATTTGTGCAATGCAACATATAACCATGTCATGTGTGTAAGCATCCTACTGTCCAGAAAATAAAAGGTAGGGATTATATACGTCTACAACCTACAGTACTAGGCTCCTTGCTTGTACCTCACCCACGGAGTTACCATCTTGTATGTCCTCACATACTCAGGGATTACCGTCTAGGTGGAACACCACATACATATCATATGGCAGTTGCACTCAAAATCAGCTCAATAACATATCAATATTCATCACATATTTTCAGAAAACACATAATGCATATAACCATCCCTCCATGAGGTATGGTGGAACCAACAATGGGCAAAACCGAGGACACGAAGCTTACCAGTCAAGCTAGCAATCTCAAGCTAAAAACCCCGGGTCACCAAACAACAGTGTCACGGTCTATTCATACCAGAAATATAATTAATATTCATAGCCCAAAGTTCCATTAAGGTTCTACATAGTGTTTAAGACTTTCCAACTTGTTTTAAGTGATTTTAAGCTCAATCTGCCAAAAGTATTCGAATACTCCTCGATAAGAATTCGAATACTTCACGCTTTCAGAAAGTATCTTAATACTTCCACTAAAGTATTCGAATACCACAAAGTATCTGAATAATGTTTGAAGTTGCGACCCTATTGCTAGAAATTCAATGAACTTTACGAAAATCATAACCGGAGTCATACAACTCCGATTTGGACATAAAATATGTCGTTGGAAAGCCCGTGAAGTCTAGTTTAACATAGTAACATCTTAGAGTCTCTGGTAAAGAGATGCAACACTGGTTTTAAAAATGGTAAAGGTAGTTTAATGCCAAATCGAGCAATAGAACCCAATCCTTTGAATTGTTCTTCAATAAAAGGACTCGTGAATCCTTATTAATGATTTTTAACCTTAAGGAGGTCAGTGTGGACATTGGTAAAATTTGGATTAAGTCATAATTTAAGTATCCCACACTTGTGGCTTTGAAAGAAGCCTTAAACGTAAGAAACAAAAAAGAAATAGATTCCCTTTAGACATTATGTGTTTGTATATATTTATTGATGAGATGTAACTTGTTAAAATAGATTGTGATATAGTTGGATATCGCTTTGGTGACCTCTCGGATACCGTGTTATTATTAGAGGACTTAGTTTGTGACAGGTAAGCTTTTGGTCCTCGGTTTTATCCGTTGCTTGTTTCGCCAAACCCCATGGGGTATTGGTTTTTGGGCAAAAAAATTAATTTATTGCTTTTTTAATAAAAAATTACGAAAAAGTAGTCATTTTATAAAATATTATAAAACTATAGCAGTCAAACACGCCCAAAAGAGGGTGTGACCAGTAGGAGAGAGACACGCCCTCCAGAGGGCGTGACCAGCCAGGTTAACACGCCCAAAATAGGGCGTGACCAAGCAGGAGAGAGACACGCCCATGGGGGGGCGTGACCCACAGGGGTAACACGCCCAACAGAGGGCGTGACCCACTGGAAGGTCATGCCCAATCCTGGGCGTGAGTGACTAAACTGCACTCTATTTAAACATCCACTCCCTACACACTCTTCACAACTCTCTCATTGTTATGCTTTAACTCTCTGATAGTTTGCACTTGTTTACTCGTACAGGGGGAACACGTATGGACGTATCTCTGATTGTCCATCGATGTATGAAGGCCCTCATCTTACGCTCCCAATTATCATCCTTCTTCCCTCGCAGAGTTAGATCATGAACACCCTTAAGCTTTCTTGGTCTCCGTGGTATGGGCTGATCTAAACCAAATTGTCGCAGACATCTATCCGGTTGAGCATACTCAACTGTGTGGAAGCAAATGATAGGAGTAATGGCCAACCATAAGTACCGCTCATGATCAGATACAAACAATGCTGTCAGGTACTCTCCATATAGCTGCCACACAACCTACATATAAAAAAATTAGTAACAGGTACACAATTACCCCCAACTATAACATGTAAATTAATTAAAAACCATTACTAAATAGTTAGCACAAACCTCGTCTCTATAAAACGTGTCAAGGTTTGCCCGATACCAAGACTGCTCATGTGGCTTAAAGGGAGGTAGGGAATTAAACCTGTCATAGAATAAGTAACAAATTATCATACTCATACGGAAAATGAACATGTAATAAATCAGTCAATATGAGTTAATAAAATATACCTGTGACCAAAATGAGTGGGTAGGCTGCGGGATGGGTGGTGAAATTGGGGGGGGGGGAATCTAATCCAAGCCCATATCTGCAGTAATACGTGACAACCACCGCAGACCCCCAACTGTATCCGCCAATGTCCATAAAGTCCCCTGCTAGCAGTGGAACGTAACGACAAGCAATTTTACTCCCACCTGATCTGTCACACACTAACCATGAGCCTAATAGCCGCAAAATGTGTGCCTTAGTGTAACGCCTCACCTCCTCAGGATTGTGTGCTACTGGAAACCAATCAGCATATATCCTGTCTAAGTAAGAAATACGTAGATCGCCTCCGTGAATGTCTGTGCCTGCAACAGGGGCAGTCCCAAAAACCTGCTGACACATAGCAATCCAATTCAATGTTGTAGCTCCGGTAACTGCTTGCCCGTCAGTAGGCAAACCAAGTATACCAGCCACGTCCTGTAATGTAATGGCCATCTCTCCCTGGGTCATGTGAAACGTATGTGTCTCCGGTCTCCACCGCTCAACCAAAGCAGAGATCATGGGGGTATCGATCTGAAGGAAAAACAACAATTATACAAAGTCCACATACGATAATTTAATTAAGTAATTTTAAAAATTACATACCTGAATATGACTCATACGTGCCACGTGTATGAACCCAGCCTGTGTCAAATAGTTAGCGACAACGTCTGGTATATCATCGTGATGGGGTCCCCCCTGAAGTTTACCTCGCCTTGTCTTTAACGCCCTGACCTTATCCTCGTTCCACACAAGTTGTGAAACGTGAGTGCGCCGTGTCCTCTTATGTAGTACCTCCCACCTATATGGGCCAGGAAGTACATGCGTACAAGGATCAGATGGCTCAAGATCACCATCGGATCCAGAGCGTGAGGACTCTGATGAAGACGAATGAGCCATAATAGAGAATACTACTACAAATGAAAAATAATGTACCCAAATTACTATTGATATTATATTAATTTACACTAAATAAAATTTAATTTCACTTAATTACATAGCATTTAACTAACTTCAAATGTTATATTAATTTCAATTAAATTAATATCATTGACAATTAATTCATTTAACATTACATTATTCTAAAAATATATTGAGTCAATACATTAAATAATTCAAATTCAATTTAAATTAATATTGGATACGGTATTCTTTTTTTACAAACCCTAATTATAATGTGGTTAATTGAAAGGTCAATACGTTTGCAAGTCACTAATATTTTTCTAACCCCCTAACTTTATTAAATAAAGTAACTAATATTTTTCTAACCCCCTAATAGTTAAATAAAGCCACTAATATTTTTCTAACCCCCTAACAGTTAAATAAAGTCACTAATATTTTTCTAAACCCCTAACAATTAAATAAAGTCACTAATATTTTATTCTAACCCCCTAACAGTTAAATAAAGTCACTAATATTTTTCTAACCCCCTAACAATTAAATAAAGTCACTAATATTTTTTTCTAACACCCTAACAATTAAATAAAGTCACTAATATTTTTTTCTAACACCCTAACAATTATCTAAGTCACTAACTATCATATATTAATTGCTGTTAATAAAAAAAATAAACAATAAATAGGGACTTATATGAGAGAGACAGAGTTTCGCTGCGCAAAACCTTCCAAAATCACTTTAGAGGGAAGGAGGAGGAAGAGGTTTAGAGAGAGGATGGGAGAGTGGAAATGAGGTAAAAAGGTGAAAATGGGAATATATAGTGCAGGTGGGTCACGCCCTCTGTTGGGCGTGTTACCCCTGCTTGGTCACGCCCTGTTTTGGGCGTGTTACCCCTGGCTGGTCACGCCCTCTGCAGGGCGTGTCTCTCTCCTACTGGTCACGCCCTCTTTTGGGCGTGTTTGAGTGCTATAGTTTTGTAATATTTTGTAAAACGACTACTTTTTTGTAATTTTTTATTAAAAAAGCAATAAATTAATTTTTTTGCCTTGGTTTTTGTGCATGGTATGTTTTATGGAATAATATATGTTTATGTTATGAGCATTGGATAAGCTGTTGAGCTGGATTATAGAATTATATTTGTTTATGTTATAAGTATTGGATATGTTGTTGAGCTGGATTATGATATAGTGTATTTGCCATATGTTATGTATGTGAGGTGCTCCACTCTAGACAGTATCCCTGAGTATGTGGGCAACATACAAGATGGTAACTCCGGGGGTGAGGTACAGGGGAGGAGCTGTGTACTGTGTGTTGCAGACGTGCGTAATCCCTACCTTTTATTCTCTGGCCAGTAGGATGCATACACACATGACATGTACATATGTGGCATTGCACACTCATTTGATATATTACATGGCTTGCTCATTTTATATATTCCATTGTTACTTCTATAAATGGCCCGGTATAGCCATTCCCCTTATCTTATTATTAAGTTGTTTCTTTATATACTTCATGCACGATTTTAGAACTTATATTATACATGTAAGTGAGCTTGGGGTGGAGGATTACTTGAGGACCCCTTTTTTACTGAGATTTATGTTAGAAATATCACCCTTTTTTGGGGCACATTTTCAGGATATGAAGTTCGTAAGACGGACACTGATAGAGGCAAGAGGCCAGCATAGAGATTTCATTATTTTTATGAGTCATGCATGTAACACCCCGTGTATACCCGGTTTGTTAACATGTCATTGTATTAAGCCACGCTTAATTTAAAATGCGGAATAACTTTTTCTTTATTTCAATTATGACGTCATTATACTTAACCAAGTTAATTACTTAATAATTTTCATAAAAACATCGCCTGTACGTAAATTGCAAAGACAGCTAACCGAAATACCTCAACATAATATAAAGTGAGTATCTAAGTCACAAGACTACAACATGTAGCCTGGACAAGATCCTGATACATTATTACAAATCAGACTAAAATAGCATAATCACGTCAATGTGACATGGACAATCCTCATACTCACCAAATAAGGAAACAAGCCCAACAGCGTCTCAACTCAAATATCATAATAATGACAGAAAACATAAACATCATCCAATATCCAGTCATGTCAGCATACAACATTTATAATCAACTAAGCTCCGGCCTCCTGCCGCCAGAGGCATCAGCCCCCAAGTTACCTGAACCTGAAATAAGCGTCCCCAAACGTGGGGTGAGATCTCTAACAAGAAATCTCAGTAAGACAAGGGGTCCTCAAGGATCTTCCACCCCAAGCTCACTTATATGTGCAATATAAGTTCTAAAATAGTTTAATCAATATAAGTTCCAAAAGTATGCAGTGCAACAGATAATCATGTCATGTGTGCCATTATTATTCTACTGATCAGAGAAATGCAAGAATACGTCTATTACCCACACATAGTGTAAGGCGCTACTTGCACCCACCCACGACCTCACCATCTTGTATGACGCTACATACTCAGGTTTACCCTCTAAGTGGAAACAACACATACATATTATAAGCCATTGCACATATCAGCTCAAAAACATTTCCAAATATAAAAGCATGTAAACACAGCATGCATATAAACATCCCCCCATGGGACATGGTGGAACCAACAATGGCAAAATCGAGGACACGAAATGTTACCTTGCAAGCTAACTATCCAATGCTAAAAGTCCTCACAGCTCAAGGTCCATACACAGCAGAATCACAATCTGTTTTGGGACCATCAATCATATTAATAACCATAGCTCATAAGCATAAACATGAAGACAACGCCTATCCTTTATGTTTTACGTCTTTAGACTTCTCACAAAGCCACAAGCCCTTAATCACTTGATTCTGACTTAGTTCCATTATTACAGAAGTACAACTTCATCAACATAGGGTCCACAAACCCAGAATACCATTCTGTATAAATAGTACCTTCACTGTTCATCGAAAACCCAGAATATCAGGATATATGTCGGGGGCATATCCGGATATCTCATAGCCCCATATCTAGATATCAATATCCGGATATCCATATCCGGATATCCATATCCGGATATCCATATCCAGATACCCATATCCGGATATCCATATCTGGATATTTCGCGACAGAATACAGTTTCTGCATTTCAATAAGTATCACTTCCAAGGTTCCATTTTTCATCCATCCCAACGTCCAAGCATGCATTTTTAAGTCCATTTATGTTCATATGCTGGTTGGTTACTTGTTTAACCCATTAACATACCAAGACACCACCTTTAAGAAACTAAAACTCATGATCAAGTTTCAACAACTTACCCCAAGGCTTAAAACAGAGAAAGGAAGGCTCTTGGAGCTCACAACTCAGTTCCTCAATTCTGACTTAGAAGGTGTACGAAAATGGCACACCAAGGAGGGTCTTTTAACCACAAAGATGGCTATTTGAAGCCACACAAACTAAGAACAATGGTTTTCCCCCACCAAACAGTGGAGTCAGCCTTCAAGCACTCCAAGACAGCCTTAAGCACAGCAATGGCTGACCTTTTCCCTCTCACACCAACCCTCACCCCAACCAAGTGTTTAGATGAAGAACAAAGAGAGGAAAGGTGAGGACTTGGAAGTTTTTTCAGCAAGGAATGATAAAAAATGTAGGTGGCAACATGAGAGCCCAAACACCAGCAAGGAGGCACGTCGGAGGTTGTAATATGCCCTAGGAATCTGTGCCATTTAGTATTTATAGGCGATTTAAGGTTAAGCGCAATGTATTGGCGCTAATTGCTACACTTGGTATTTAATACCAAACTTTGAAATCTGATCCTACTCATTTTTCTAAGATTTATCATATTTTTATTTTATTTTTCGCAGCACCTTTCCGGTACGCGCTTTTCCATAGCCAGGATCAACTCTGGCACCAGTTCTCATTATTTTAACTTGAAACTTGTTTTACAAGTCCTATATATTATTCTAGGAATATTCATGCACTTATTATAATTTTCCGGGATACTTCACCGGTACGCATTTATACCGAGTATCAGAACCGGTATCTGCACTTGTCGTTCGAAAAGCGACTTTCAGCGTTCTTATTCACTTAACATAATTATTTAAGCCTTCTCATAATTATTAAGGTCAATTATGGAATTATTTCTTAATTCTCATATTTACTTTATTTATTTTTCAATGGAGCATATTTACTTTATTTAATTTCCTAAATTAACGGTGTGAGTTCTTACAATGCATATTATGATTATTCATTCTAGCATGAGGAAACTTTATTATGATTAGACTTGATTGGATTTTGTTGTTATTTGAGGTAGCATAAGGGTTGTCTATGCCACTATATATCCATTCAGTTTGTTTGCTCTAATTGGAAGATATATATAAGTTTATATCTTTTGAATAATTGTATTTCTTGAGCCATTTGATACTGTGTCATATGAACTATGTTTCATGGACTTAGTAATTAAAGTCTTTAAATGGCTTAGGTCATTTATATATATAAATGAAAGTCCCTTAGGTGAATTGTATGGAATTCGTAAGGAGTTAAAAACCCCATTGTGCAGCATAACAGGGCTAATATGGCCTATGTCTAGGGAGTGATCGAATAAGTATTCGATTACTGCCTGGCAGGAACGGATTTTTAGCTACTGTTAAGGAAGTATCCGAATACTTGGAAAAGTATTCAATTACTTCTCGGGAAGTATTCGAATACTTTTCGGGAAGTATTCGAATACTCCCTTGGGCAATGGCATTAGCGATTTTGTTTCAAAATTTTAAAGGTGTAACTTGTATCATATGAAGATTAGGTATTAAAATAAGACTAAGGAGACCTTAGGGGAGTTGTCATAACAAATCCCCATGTGTTTAGTGGTAAGTTGAGTGATTAACCACAATTAACAGCTTAATAATGGTTAAGTCAAATAGAAATAGAAATGTTAAAGGAATTTATTTAGACAAATGATGCATGTTAAAAAGAGTTGTAAAGACTTAATTTGGCATTTGTAAGTACGAAGAACGAAGTAGGTATAATGGAGTAACTAATGGTAAAGAGAAGGAAATAAACTTCAGGATGTTCTCTTGTAAGATTTGGATTATAAAATGGGTAAGTAAGCTTATATGTAAATTATAAGTTAGAAAGTGGAACGAATCATGAATAATATGTAATTAACTTGCATGCAAGTGATGATTTCAATTAATAAAGAATGGAAAAAGTATATCCACGCTTTAATGAGTTTAGCTTCCGCATTTATTCAATTAAATATGTTGCGCTTAATACCATTCTGATGATAATACACCGGGTGCACACGAGGTGTTACACAAAAACTTGGCCTAAACTTGATTTTAATGTCAAATTAAGAAAGTTTAGCAAATTCTATAGGTTTAAAGTTGTAAGAAGCCACATCGTTATATTAGGGATTTTAATGATTTAATTACAAGTTTAAGAAATAATTCCATAATTGACATTGAACAAATATGGGAAGACTTAAATAATTATTATAAGGGAAAAATAACGTTGAAAGTCGCTTTTCTAATGAAAAGTGCTGATACCGGTTCTGCTTCCCTGTATAAATGCGTACCGATGAAGTATCCCGAAAAATTATAATAATTATATGAATATTCCTAGAATAATATCTAGGTATGGTATATCAAGTTTGGAGTCATAATAATGAGTGTTGATGCCAGAACTAATACCGGTTACGTATAAAATGCGTACCGGCAAAGTGCTGCGAAAATTATAATAAAAATATGACAAATCCTAGAAAAATGACTAGGTTCAGAATATGAAGTTTGAGATTAAAATGATTAGCGGATCTATTAGTGCTAATAGAGACAGATTAAACTTAATGTGGCTATAAATACTAAGTGGCACAGATTCTTAGGTCAATTTCACAATTCCTACGTGCCTCTTTTCTGAAGCATTGTATCCTCCCTTGCCACCCTCCTTCTTCGTCATGAAACTCATCCAAAGGACCACCTTCCTTCATACTTTCTTCACCAAAACACCATAGTTAGGTGTGAGCAAGCATTGTGAGGGAGAAATGCCTTAAATTCTGAGTTGTGGTCTCTGAGTTGTGAAAGTTGAGGTCTGTCCACTGAGTTGTGGAGGTGAAAGCCATTTTCTTTTTCAGTGTGGGTTCAATAAGTCATTATGTGAAGGAAAGAAACCAACTTGTGGAATCAAATTCGTGGCTTAGTAGTGGCAGAGATGTAGGAGGTTGTGGAAGGCTCCAAGATCACATTTTTCCTCTGTTTTGAGCCATTGGTATGCATCACACCCTTTGTTCTTGAAGTTTTCATGGAAAAGATAAAGTCTTGGCATGTAAAATGATGTGATTAAGTAACTAACATGAACACTAGCCTAAACATGTCTAGAAATGCATGCTTGAACTTTTAGGATGATTAAAAATGATGTCTTGGACGGATATCTTCACGAAAATGAAAAACTGCACTCTGTCACGAAATATCCGGATATGGATATTCGAAATATCCGGATATTGGGTCTGAGATACCGAGATATTAACCCTGTGATATCCGGATATGGATATCCAGATACACCCCCGAGGAATATCCGGATATTATGGGAAAATTTGTGTATTGATATGATTTATCCAAACAGAGGTATAGATTGGGTTTCTGTACTCTTCATTGGTTAATATGAACCTCTGTAATAAGTTAACTAAGTCAGAATCACTTTGATTGAAGGTTTATGGCTTTGAATGAAGCCTAAGGACATTAAACGAAAAAGGAAACGTTGTCGTAATGTAATGAACTTCTAGATGATGTATATTGATAATGTTTCTGGTATAAATAGATTGTTATTATGCTGTTTGGAGACTATGGGTTGCTGTAGACTCTTGGTTGGGATTGTTAACTTGAGAGGTAAGCTTTTGTGTCCTCGATTTTGTCCATTGTTGGTTGTACCATACCTCATGGAGGGATGGTTTATCTACATGTTGTGTTTTATGAAAATATATGATGATTATTGATATGCTATTGAGCTGTTTATCGAGTGCAAATGCCATATGATATGTATGTGGTGTTCCACCTAGATTGTAAGAACCCGCATCGTTAAATAGGTATTTAATTAATTTAAATGTGAATTTAGGAAATAATTCCATAATTGACCCTAATAATTATGAGAAGGCTTTAATAATTATTGTAAGTGAATGATAATGTTGAAAGTCGCTTTTCTGATCAAAAGTGTAGATACCAGTTCTGCCTCACGGTATAAGTGCGTATCAATAAAGTATCCCGAAAAATTATAATGAGTATGGTAATATTCCTAGAATATTATCTAGGACTAGGGTGTCAAGTTTCAAGTCAAAATAATGAGAACTGGTGTCAGAACTGATACCGGCTACGTAAAAGCGCGTACCGGCAAAGTGCTGCGAAAATAAATAAATAAATGAAAAATCCTAGAAAGATGACTAGGTCCAGAATCCAAAGTTTGGGATTAAAATACTAAGCACAACTATTAGTGCTAATACAATGTGATTTAACTTAAAGAGGCTATAAATAACAACTTGACACATAACCCTAGGCCATAATTTTGGCTGCTACGTGAGGTTCTTGTTTGCTGACCACCTTCAGCCATTTTCCCTCCTCTTGAACTTGTGCTCCATGTACCTTAGTGAGCCGAGAACTCACCTTTCCCTTTGACTTTTTCTCACTAAACCTTGTAAACACTTAGTAGTAGATTGTGAGGAGGTTGGGGTGTCCTTTTGCTGAGTCTTGGCCTCTGACTTGTGGTGGCTTGAGGGCTGAGTTGAGGGTTCTCATTGTGAGAACCATTATATTGTCTTGGTGGCTTCAAGAAGCCATTTTTAAATGTAAAAGAGCTAACTTGTGGTGCACTTTTGCGGTTCTTGAAAGTCTGTATCATGGTGCTTGTGAGAGCTCCAAGTCACTCTCTTTTTCTGAGTTTGAGACACTTGAGGTATACCATGATCATCTCCTTTGGTACTTTCATGTTTTGAGCTTGTTTAATCTATTAAAAAGGGAAACTTTGTTCATTTGAGTTAAGGACTGATAATCTAAGTCTAAAATATGTTAATGAACATCTGTTTACGGAGTCATTGGACTCCAAATCGCTTTTGGACTCTTAAAAATAGGATTATGCAGTGAACAACTTGAGTTTCTGCATTCTGTCTGATAAGTATTCGAATACTTTTCGTGATGTATTCGAATACTCATCAGCAGGTAATCGAATACTCCTTGAAGGAGTATTGGGATACTTTTCTGGGAAGAAAAGTATTCGGATATCTTATAAGAAGTATGTGAATACTGAATAGTATTCAGATACCGTAGGAAATATACTTGAATACCTTGTGGTATTAGGATACTAGGGGCAAAGTATTCAGATACCTGGTGGTATTCGGATACTTTAATGAAAATATTCTGATACTTTCAGTAGACTTAGAGTATTCGAATACTCATCGAGGAGTATTCGAGTACCTCCTGCAGAATTTGCATGAAATCACTTAAGATAAGTTGGAAAGCATTAATCACTTAATGGAATCTGGACAATGGATATTAATGATTATTTATTGTATAAACAGACTGTGATTGTGCTGTTTGGCGACCTAGAGCTTGTGTGGATTCTTGGTTGGGACGGTTAGCTTAAGAGGTAAGCTTTCGTGTCCTCGGTTTTACCCATGTTTGGTTCCACCATACCCCATGGGGGGTTGGTTTATATGCATGATGTTATTTTATTAAATGTTGATTTATGGAAATGCTGTTGAGCTGTTAAGTGTAAATGCCTTATGATATGCATGTGTTGCTCCACCTAGACGGTAAGCCTGAGTATGTGGCATCATACAAGATGGTGATTCTGTGGGTGGAGTGCAAGTGGCGTCTTGCACTGATTTTAGATTGTAGACGTATGTAATTCCTGCATATTCTCTGGCCAGTAGGATTCTTTACACACATGACATGATTATATGATGCATTGCACTGATTTTGGAACTTTTATTATTATACTATTTTTGAACTTATATTGCACATGTAAGTGAGCTTAGGGTGGAGAGATCCTTGAGGACCCCTTTTCTTAATGAGATTTTTGTTTAGAGATCTCACCCCACGTTTAGGGCACATTTTCAGGTTCAGGTAACTTGGGGGTTGAGACCTCTGGCGGTAGGAGGCCGGAGCTTAGCTGATATGCATGTTGATTATGATGATATTTCTGTTTAGTGATTATGTGTATTTCATTACCATGTTGTTTGCTTTGAGATTTTTTTGGGCTTTGTTGCCTTATTTGGTGAGCATGGGGTTGTCCATGCCACGTTGATTTGACTATAGTAACATATAAGAAGAATTAAAAATAATTGGGCTTGAGGACTTAGAATTTTTGGGCTAATACCCAAGTTAGTGTCACTTGGGCTTGTGCAAGTTTTTAAATTCTTTATGTTTGTTGGGCTGAAGCTTTAGGCCTTTTGTAGCCCACTTGATGCAGCCCAAACCCATCAACAACCTATCCTAAACTCATCTTAAGTGACTCCACAAGTCAACCTCTTATTGGCTAGAAACCCCCACATGGCATAGCCTTTCTTCTTCCTTCACTTGTGCGCACATGGCCCTAAAAAATCTGCACATGGACTGTTTACTTATCATTTTGGTCAGCCTTATTTCCCTTCCTTTGTCCCTTACGTAAAACATTTGCAAGAAGGAAAAGATAGTTACTTGTTGCACCTTCCTAATCTTGTAAGACATGCACCCAATGAAGACTTTGTGGGCAGCTTGCATGTCTTGTGTGTGGGCAGAAAATTCTGCACCATTTGACCTCCACTTGTGCACTCCAAGTGTGAGGATTCAGCCTTGTATTATGCCCTTGTGGAATGGCTTTAAAACAGCCCAAAACTCCTCACTTGTTTCCTCACTTTTTCCACACTTATGCGTTGAAATTAGGCACTTGAAACATCAACAAAAACTGCACCTTATACCTCCCCCCTTCCACCCTTGTGCGCTGAATTTGGGGCTGCACCTTAGGCTCCTTAAAACAGAAACAAATCTGCACCATTATGTCTTCATCCTTCCCCTTCAAACCGTGAGTGTAGGGAGTAGCATTCAGAAAAAAAATTATGCACACCATCCTCTCCTCCTCCTTGCTGCAAACCGTGACCATAGGCAACCAAGAGAGTACAAGCTTTCCTCTCATTCTCCCATTGTCCAGCCAAGCTCCTCCATCCAAAGATTCTGCCCAAGTTGTCTCCCACCTCACTTGTGCGCATAAGACATCCTCTAGGAAGGTGAACTTGTTGTTTGGTGAAACTAGAAAGTGTAGTGTGTGCTCCTTGATCATTTAGTGTGTACTACAAGAGGTAAGCATGGATCTTAGACCTTCTTCCTTATTGTGTAACCATGTTTATGCTTGAGATGACATGTAATTTGTCTTGTGAACTCTCCTCATGATTCTGCCATGTCTTGTTGTAGACCCTAGAATGAGCATGATAAAAATATTATGGTGGAGCTTGTATGCCTTCATTATTGTATGAATCATTCTATGATAAATAGCATACTTTAAGCCTTTGTAGCACACATTGCATGAAATAATGAGGTTATGGAATAAAGTCTCCTTGTTATGCTTGTTTTGATGCTAAAAATGCCACTGTTTCTGTATAAAATTGTCACTATTTTGATGCTAAAAATGCCATTGTTTCTGTTTGAAATTGTCACTGTTTGATGCTAAAAAAATGCCACTGTTTCTGTATAAAATTGTCATTGTTTTGATGCTAAAAATGCCACTGTTTCTGTTTGAAATTGTCACTGTTTGATGCTAAAAAAATGCCACTGTTTCTGTTTAAAAATGTCACTGCTATGATGCTAAAGAATGCCACCATTTCTGTTTAAGAATGCTGCTGTAAACGATACTATTTCTGTTTAAAAAACGTCACTATATGTTGTTCACTGCTGCTGTAAAATGCTACTGTTTTTGCTGCTGTAAATGTTACTGTTTCTGTTTAAAAAACATCACTGTATGTTGTTCACTGCTGCTGTAAAATGCTACTATTTTTACTGCTGTAAATGTTACTGTTTCTACTGTAAAACATCACTGTTTCTGCTCACTGTTTTTAAGAAAAATGTTGTTGTTCTGCTCAATGTTTTTTTGTAAAATGTTGCTGTTTTGCTCACTATTTTTGCTGTAAAACGTTGTTATTTTGCTCACTATTTTTGCTGTAAAACATTGCTGTTTTGCTCACTGTTTCTGCTGTAAAATGTTGTTGTTTTGCTCACTGTTTTGTTGTAAAACGTTGCTATTTTTGCTCACTGTTTTTCCTTAAAATGATGCTGTAAAATGATTTATTGTAATTGATTTAGGTGCGCATAAGAAGTGAGAAACGTAGCATATTTCACTGCTGTTTGGTAATTATTTAAGGCACGCAAGGTAATTGTTAGGCGATATTACCTAATGTGACTATTGACTAGCGTATGAAGTTGTAACATGATGCTCCATACTCCGTAAAATTATTATGTTCCTTATGATGTAAGTATTCTGCCATGAATATGCCTTGACGACAATATGATTATGAGGTAAAGTTGTTATGTGGCAGCATAACGTATATGAAAAGTATATAATCATGCATCTTACATCAATACCGCATTTATTTTTACGCTTTGTGTGTGATAGCATAGCATGGCATGCATGTACCAAAATTCATATAGCCTTGCAATTTTAGAATAGTTATGTACAGGACCATGTGTTTGAGCACGCATCATATAGGCATCCCTCCGGTACCAGGGTATGGGACACTTGGCATCAGTCCGCATAGGCCACAATTGGAATCCACCAATGAAGGGTGCCGATTATGGGATATCCACTGTGTATTGCGCGCACGACGGTGCTAAGAGCGCAAAAAGGAAGGCGTTATATACGCAATATATATATATATATATATATATATATATATATGATGAAAAGGAAAAGGACAAGGAACAAGATATGTTGAAGTAACTGTTTATGATTTTGTGCCTAGTTTAATACTGTTACGTTATTGGTTTTGTTGCCACTTTATTGGGATTATTCTCACCCCTTTGGGGCTGTTATTTTCATAAATGGCAGGAGGACGTAAGAGCATTTGAAGGCGTGATGTTTGCTGTTACTTGTTGATGCTTGGAATTTTGCTGTTGCTGTTTAATTGTTGGATGACTGTAATGCTTATTATTTTGGAGCACTTGGATGACTGTAGACATTATTATCTTCCATTTTGTTTTAGTCTTTCATGAACAGCGGCTGTTTTGGAAAAATCAGAAAACGTTTTGCGAAAAGGATTTTTGAACGTTTTATTAATTGCTGAATTTTAACAGTTTTACGAGCACCTTATGGGTTATGTTTCAAGGTGCAAACGAACTCCGATTTACTATTATTTTATATGCACGCAAAGCCCCCGACGTGATCTTTCTAAATCAGAAGGAAGATTTTTTTAACTGATCCGAACAGAATTTATACGAATTTTTAAATGCATTACGGAAAATTTTGCTTTTGGAATAAAATTTATAGTAGCTAAAGTGTCGTTAAAGACTCTAATTCCGCTTAGCAAACGAGTCTCTTGGATGCATACAAGGGAGGGCGTTACAGTCTCCTTCCCATCATGGGCCTATAGGTTCGGCCTACCCATAGGCCCATGATGGGAAGGAGACTAGGGTTAATAAGTTGACTAGGTCCCCTCTGCATTCAAAGGAATGTTAGATTAGATATGATTAGATTTAAATAGATTACTTCCTATCTGTAAATATTCCTTTTGGATTAGGTCTGGGCTTCTCACTTAAGCCTATTAGGGTCTCTATATATTGTAACTCTCTATGTTAGATTAATACACAACATATTATTTCATATTCAAGTTCAAGTTCATATTATTTCATATTCAAGTTCAAGTTCATATTATTTCACAAGATGTCTTCAAGAAATCAAGAATCGTGTCAATCATGTCTTCAACAAGTAAGCTTAAATCTTTTGGTGTTCTAATTTCATATAATCATATTTTGAAATTTCTTACACTCTCATATAAGATGAGATTAATTTAAACCTAAATTATATGCAAACTATCATTGTTTGTTATTTATAAAATTTACCCGAATGAAGATAAAAACAAAATAAATAAAAAAGTTAAAAATAGTATCCGTTGAATCTTTTCCGATTCCGCTGTCGGCTAAGAATCCGAATTCATATTAATGTGAGGAAACCATTCGAATTCATAAGAGCAGAATCTGCCGTAATAGGTCTCCTCAAACGTTACATTGGCATGTTCATATCAATGATAACCACACTATTTTGCAGAGCAGTTTCTTGAACGCATATATACTTGTCGGACTCCATCGTCAAATGCGTGAAAGTGATGAATTGCGGACTTATGCCGATGCTTGGCAACTGCAATCAAAATTCACAACACATAGCCTATTAGGGTATGATTTGTGATTGCAGTTGCCAAGCATCGGCATAAGTCCGCAGTTCATCACTTTCACGCATTTAACGATGGAGTTCGACAAGTATATATGCGTTCAAGAAGCTGCTCTGTAGAATAGTGTGGTTATCGTTGATATGAACATGCCAATGCAACCTTCGAGGAGACCTATTACTGCAGATTCTGCTCTTATGAATCCGAATGGTTTCCTCACATTAATATGAATTCGGATTCATAGCCGACAGCGGAATCGGAAAAGATCCAACGGATACTATTATTAACTTTTTTATTTATTTTGTTTTTTATGTCATTCGGGTAAAGTTTATAAATAACAAATAAGGATAGTTTGCATATAATTTAGGTTTAAATTAATCTCGTCTTATATGAGAGTGTAAGAAATTTCAAAATATGATTATATGAAATTAGAACACCAAAAGATTTAAGCTTACTAGTTGAATATACGATTGACAACAATCTTGATTTCTTGAAGACATCTTGTGAAATAATATGAACTTGAACTTGAATATGAAATAATATGTTGCGTATTAATCTAACATAAATAGTTACAATATATAGAGACCCTAATGGGCTTAAGTGAGAAGCCCAGACCTAATCCAAAAGGAATATTACAGATAGGAAGTAATCTATTCAAATCTAATCATATCTAATCTAACACCCCTGTGAATGCAGAGGGGACCTAGCCAACTTATTAACCCTAGTCTCCTTCCCATCATGGGCCTATAGGTTCGGCCTACACTATTGACACACACTAATCAGTTTACAGATATCCAAGCCCAAATCAAAATAATCACTAATTAACTGGACTTTATACTGCATCCTTATATGGATCATGACTTAACCCATTTTTATTAAAACAAGAAAAATTACAATTGATTGAATCTCACAATAATTATAAAAACATCTAACAGAGAGAGTATATCTCGTGTTGTTAGATAAATTTAATGTGGATCCTTCTAAAAAATAAAAAATTATAATATGGGTCTGCATCTTTGATGCACGGACACTGACATTGGAGTTTGCATATAATTTAGGGTTAAATTAATCTCATGTTATAGGAGAGTGTAAGAAATTTAAAAACATGATTATAAGAAATTAGAACACAAAAAGATTTAAGCTTACTTGTTGAAGACACGATTGACTCGTTTCTTGATTTCTTCAAGACATCTTGTGAAATAATCTGAACTAATATGTTGTGTATTAATCTAATACAGAGAGATACAATATATAGAAATCCTAATGGGCTTAAGTGAGAAGCCCAGACCAAATCCAAAAGGAATTTTTACAGATAGGAAGTAATCTATTCAAATCTAATCATATCTAATCTAACACTCTTGTGAATGCAGAGGGAACCTAGCCAACTTATTAACCCTAGTCTCCTTCCTATCATGGGCCTATGGGTTAGGCCTACACGGTTACACACACTAATTAGTTTACAGATATCCAAGCCCAAATCAAAAGGATCACTAATTAACTGGACTTTATACTACATCCTTATATGGATCATGACTTAACCCATTTTTATTAAAAAAAGAAAAATTACAATTGATTGAAGTCCACAATAATTATAAAAATTTCTAACAGAAAGAGTATGTCTGATGTTGTAAGATAAATTTAATGTGGATTCTGCTAAAAAATAAAAAAGAAAAAAATAATAATATGGGTCTCATCTATGATGCACGGACACTGACACGGGAGTTTGCATATAATTTAGGGTTAAATATCTCATGTTATTAAGAGTGTAAAACAATGGACCAACCTAACCAAGAACACACAAAACACCTCCCCCTGGCA